>JANIJG010009249.1:229989-249337 GCA_024611175.1 Megaceryle torquata | reverse complement strand
AAAAATCTATGTTAAAAAAAAAAAAATTAAAAAAAAGATCTATGTAATATGTAGAGAACTGTTGTGATGTTTGCCAGCCAGGGAAAAAAGCTGAGCTTTCTACTGATCAAACTGGAGAAAGTGGCCATGAAATTGAGGGGTGGCATCAGGGGAACCTGCAACACCAACAGACCTTTCAAAAACTTACCTTTGGAATTTGGGATGCTTTCATCTGGCTAGATATTTCTGGAGCAGCCACTGCTTCTGTTGTGGGTCAATTAGGATTACTTCTGTACTACCAAGAAATTAATGTTTTATTGAAACTAGTGGTAAAGTTTCCATGTGCCCAAATTGAGACAGGATTTTACTTATTTTATTTAAAGAAAATTAGCTTTCAATTCTCTGCTGCCTTTGGTTATACGTTATGTTGCACAACTCAGTTTCTTAGAATTGATCCATGGGTAGTTTTCTAGATCAAATGTTCTGTGAAATACCATTTTATGCGAGGTGGTTGAAGCAGGTCAAATTGCTTCACTTAGTCTTGTTTTCTTCATGTTTTTCAGCGACTAGTACATATTGACAGACTTAATTGCGATTGCTTCAAAAGCTAGAGGCTACTTATTTTGCCAAAGATTTTCCATATAAACATGACATTAATAATGTGTATTTTAATTAAGTTGCAGATAGCTTTTTAGTAGCTATTTGCTGAAACCGACAAGATGAAAATAATAATAGCTGAGCTGACAGAAACAGGATTTGTGAAAAGAATGAAGTGTTTACCACTGTGTTTTATTTAACACAAATGATAACAGTGAAGGGCATTTCAGACTGATAATAGCAATGTGTCAGTGAAGCATGTGGAGTAAGTCCTCCAAAACCAGAACCTACAGCCTCGGTTCTTAATTCTTTTCAGTGGCCAGAGATGACGAGTGGCAGGTCCCAGATCCTTTGTGAGATTTCTTTTTATGTGGGACTTCAGTCCTGCTTCTTAATACACAGCTAGTCATTGTGAATGTCGTGAATGTGCACAGTCACGGCAGTCTTGATGAAACAATTACTTCTATTTCCTAGCTATATCTAGCTCATGATTAAAATAAACAATGCTAGTAATTGCCAGTGCACTGCTGGCAGCATCCTACCAGCCTGCTGGTATACTATCCTTTCTACCACAGAAGGGTGGCTGGACTTATTACATTGTCATTTATATTTTCTCTACAGTAAAACACATGATTTTTGCAATGCCATAGATCTCCCTGCTCTCATTGTGATGGACTATATTTGTGGGGTTTGGCCTTCCCTGTAAGTTTGAAGTTTATTAGCTGTATTGGAAGTGTTTTAAGGAGACGTGGTCCTTTCTGATCTAAAAATCTCTTGTAAGATTGCCAGTTGGCAGTTCACTTCTCCAGGGACAGGCAGTAGTTAAAGCATACATTGTGAAGGCTTAATGAATGCTTCCACAGCTAATGACTCTTAGCTTTAGGTAGTTTGAGGAAAAAAATATACCTTTGTGCCTTTGTTATTTTGTCAGAGCCTTTGTCAGAGTCTCTGGCTCATTGTTCTGCCAGGGTTTGAAGCTCCTCTACTTAAGTGTTTCTCCTTCAAATCAGGGCCTACTCATTCTAGTCAGGTTCCTTGAGATTAGTTGCAGTTGAAAAAATAACAGAAAAAAAAAAAAAAAAAAGAAAAAAAAAATCCTATTTATTTAGAAATCATTACACTCATAGATATATTTTTAAAGCTCTTTTAACCTTCGTTTAGGATTTGGACCTCACAAAATGTCTAATGCTGTAAGAGCTAATAAAGAATAAATGAGTTTGTAATTAAATATGTGCAAAGGTTTGAAGAACTTTTGTGTGTTCATTAAGCTTCATCCGTCTTTCAATAGGGATTATGTATGCAATTGTATACATTATGAAAGTTAAACAAAACTTAGTAGGCCAAAGACATGAACTAAAGAAATCCCCTATTCTTTTTCCTGTGTTGAGGTAATTACTTTAATGAGTTGACACTGGTAATTTTTCTATACTGAACCCTAGTGAAATTGATAACACTTCATAGTGGGGAAGAGGTATTTTCAAAGGTTCTAGCGTGGAAGGTCTAAATAATAAAATAGAGAAGCTAAACTTCTAAATTATTTTATTTTAAATTAAACATAAAGGGTAATTTGTTTCCATCAGAAGACAATATTATCTATCCTTCAAGGCTGAGTGGATATAATTGCCCATCATATAAATCCCTTGACAAATAGTGCCCTTAGGCAGTGTGACACTAATAATTGTTCAATTACAGACTTTAAGCTTTTCAAATGGCCGGAGTCATTATTATGCACCTTATTAACAGAAATAAAGGCATAGTTTAAACACAATGGAAAAATATTATTCTTTTGAAGATGAGTTCATCATTACATTTGATGTCTTTTCTAATTACCTGTAATATTTGATTTTGAGTATTGATTGAATTCCCTTTTATAATAATTGCACTCCAATCTGATTGTTTACTTAAATCTGATTGTTTTAAAAAGGAAGGAATTTAATGTTTAAGCATTCAAATTTAAATAATATATTAGCAATATAGTTAATTTTTTTAAGAATTATGTTAATTCTACCGATATAGCTTCAGTGTATTTTAAATGTTTCTAACAGATCAAATGTATTCTCTTTGCCAAGCTAATTAGCAAATAGTTAAGTATTCTACTACTGATCTTCTGGACCTTGATTCTCGATCATGCAATTTAAAGGTGCTGAAAATAGGCCGAAAATGATGATCCAGTAACTCCAAGAGGTTAGGAAAATTGGTAGAAGATAAAGAGAATTGTTGAAGGTGAAATGGAAAATGACAACTATTCATTACAGTATTGTCCCCCTTTTTGTCTAACATAAAGGTGTGAGGGGGAAGAAAACTAGAGTTCTCCTGCTCTGAGCAGATGTGCTTGCACATCTTGTGACAGGAGGCCCAGTGTTGCTCAAATTACTAAGCACACAGTCACGTGGTAACTAAAATATTTCGCTCCTTGCAAATACCAGTCAGCCTCACTGTCATCCATGCAATTTCACTCTTAATTATTTTAGATCACCATAAATGTATATAATACCTATTGTAAAATGAAAGAAAAAACCCTTCCCCCAGAGACTTTGAAGTTTGATGATTTCATCTCTAGGTACATACTGCTCGTCCTACCCTGCAGGCCTTTTGAGTTTTCCCATATACTTTATTAGTGCCAAGGCAAAACTACAGGTTTTTATGTGCCTGTACTTGTCACGATGTTCTGTTTGGCTTTATTAGTACTGTAGTAGGTTTATTTGAGAGAAGATGGAGGAGTTGTTCCCTGAAGTTGACTATTGTCAATAAATTTCAAAACAATGTATCCTTGATTTCTGAATTATCTGACATGGACAATTGGGAGCAAGGTCAGATTCATTTTCACTTGCACTTAAGCCTAGATTGCTATTATTTTTTGTGAGGACAATTGCATTTTTGTATGCTTATTTGTATACTTGCACTTTTCACTTCCTACAGTTCTTCAATTTAGGTAAATTTTGGAAGACTTGGAGAATTTCAAGTGAACCTTCCTCATTCCTGTTGAAGGCTGAGGGCTCAGGGGGGAGCACCAGAGTACAGAAAATTATATTTTTCAGCCTAGGTCCATACCCATGGAGTATTTTTCAGTAATAGCCAAAAGAAACAAGAACGCTGGTAAGATAACGTTTATGTATGGATCTTGAGTTTCACCTGGAAATTCTCTGTTTTATTCTATTCCTGACTCTATTGATTGAAAACTGCTGTGACTATCATACATTTTTAACATAGATATAAGCATAGCAACTAGAATTTATTAAGTGCTTCCTTTGAAAGCTAGACACGACATTTGGTTCTCTTTGGATCTCACTGAAAATTCAAAATGTAGATTTGATCTATTGCAAGACTTACTAAAGCTTAGTTGTGTGTGAAGCTGAATGAAACTGATGGGTTTAATTAATTTGCATAAGATTTGAGCCTGATACAGAGAATTTGTTCATGTAGACAAACTGAAATAAAACATTGGCGTGAACCTTTGAGAAAACAGTAACACACTGATTAGGCCATGGACTGGGTGGCTGTTGCTGTGGTGGTCATCATCTAGGTTCAGGAGAGTGCCTTCTTTCCAACATCAGCATGCGTTAGATATACAATACCAGTACTGGGTGATAACTCGCTACGGAGGCTGTGCTTTTTTTTTTTTTCAATAATCAGGCTTCCTAAAGAGCACGGCCATAAAACAGGTCGGTGGCATTAGTAACACAGGACCTCATTTCCAGTTTCAGTACCAAGCAATCATACAGGCAGGGTGAGAATTCAGACCAAGTCTGCTCACAGCTGGAAACACGGCAGTGGGAACTGTGTATAATATTAGAGCTTCCGTAAAAAGAGTTGAGATCTACTTTGAAGCACAGTGATATTTCTTTGCAATTTACAAACCTTTTCAAAATCAATAAGGCCATCTCAACTTCATCTAACTTTCAAATTTTTGCATTTTTGACATATTTTCAAAATTATCTCGTAACTCTTTTGTAATAATTCGCATTGATTGCATGCACTTGATCAGAGTCAAAGCAATAAAATGCAGACTTCAGCGCTGCTACAGTCAGCATATATAGTAATTACAGCTTCATCTGATCTTTTTGCTTTCAAGACACATTTTACTTTGAAAATTATAATTTTTCTGAGCTGTCTTGAACTTTGAGATCTCCTTAAAATTAGAAATAGAGTTGAGGAGTTCCATGCTAGCAAAATTGACTGAGATGCTAAAAATAAAGGGGTTACCTGGATGTGTGTTTCTCTTACAATGCCTTGCAAAAACATGTGTACAATTAGGTTTGCTTGTTTCACTCTTGAAAGTAGGACTTGATTCCAATTTTCCTTTATCTAGGGTATATTTAGAGAGAACATAGATTTTGTTTTTATACTCTAGATGTAATGCAGGTTTAAATACCAATTATTTGTGTATATTGCTTGATCAGAACAAAGAGTTGATATCTTGTCCAGAGCCTTTCTATGTGACTCTGTCCTTGCAGAGCCCAGGGATGCAGATTATGGCCAGTCCTTCTGCAGGAACACAGGAATATAAGCCATGTGTGGCTATAGTTGTTCCTAGGCACTTGCCCATCCATGTCATGGCCCCAACTCTGCCTGGAGTGCATGTGCCCTGTCAGTTTGTTAATATTAAAGGTTATGCTGCCTTACCTGTTAAGGCAGGTACTTGTCATGTAAGTGCCTGAATATGAATATGATTACATTTCAGAAAAGGATTAATCTGTTGTTTTGGTTTGATTTGTTTTTTTCCCTTGAGTACATCAATGGGAAGGTCAATAACCATGGGCATGCACACCGCATGGCTGTTCTGTGGTAGAACTCAGATGCTGGCATCGTTTTTTCTTTGCAGATCCTAGCAGTTGTCCTGATGATAGTGTAGCTGACTTTTGGTCTTTTGCTCAGTAAAATCTGCAGTGAACTGAAACTGCCTGATTATTTGAATGTTTTATCTTTGAGGTGTATTTTGTTAGGAGAAATTTGTACATCTGCGTGCATCTGCTGTGCCTGAGAATCACTACAGCATGGTACTCGAGTTCCTCGGGAGATCTAAGCCTCAGTGCCCACACAGAAAATGTTGCCACTACAAAAGACATGCTGCCCTTTCATGCCACCTGATCCTCTTTGTCAGTCATTTGTGCCCTGAGGATGTTTTTGTACACTGTCGTGTTGGAACTGATTTCATAGTCACTTCCCCCATAAAGCATTTCTTCCGTTACAGGAATAACTGTACCATGTGAGGTTTTTCGGGTAAAAAGAGGTATAAACGCTATTTAGAATGGTAGCTACGTTTTGACATAATTAGGATACTGGAGTAATTACTCAGTTACGTTTTTAAAGCTGGGAGATTATTAGTCACTGTGAAGAAAGAAACAGGAGTGAAATGTTAGGCACTTACTCTCTAATCAACACAGATTAAAAAGAACAAAAGAAGTTAAGTACAGCTGTCCTCTTGTGAGCTGCTAAGTTGAAAAAAAGAATGGGAAGCATTAGTAGTTAACAGCTAGTTGAAGAGTTGTACGAATATTAAAAGAAACCAAACAAGTTTACAGGAACTGAAAAATGTATGGATGGCGTTGAAAAGTGGTATCATATGGCACGTAGCTGTTCCTTTAGCTGAATTTCACAGTCTACCAGTGTGCCTGCAAACATTGCAGTTCTGTGTTTGCTGGAACTGAAACTTTATTGGTTCAGAAAATTGTTTCTACATACTGTTATTACTTCCATTTTAAACATCTCATTTAATATGAGCTAATAATGGTCAGCGTTTGAAATCATGCGTTCTGTGGTTATCATGTTTAAATCATGTATTAAGTATCACCATTCAAACTCACTTAAAGATATGAATATTGTATTTTGCTACAACCTTCCCGGTGGTCTTCAGGACTTGCCTGAAGGCAACTTTGCAGGACATGCTAAGTAAGTTGAATTAATGGAAAGCATTGTGGTTTTGAGAATAGCTTCAGAGAAACACTGCTGGGTCACCACAGCTGAGTTCTGTGGTAGAAGTGTATTATTCATGCCGCTAGGTCTTGGAGGACAGAGAATTGGCAATGGTGACTTGACCCTCATTACCTTGAATGTGATGCGGGCTTAAAAACAGCCCAGTCCTCCAAAGACAGAAGAAGTGCAGTTAGTGCTGATTGGAGTAACTGTATCTCAGTGCCATCATCATCTCTTTCCTACTCATTCAGTGTTAGTTAATCCACTACACTGGTTTGAGGATGATGCTGTGCACATGTGCACATGCTGCCTCTAAGGAAGCTCTAGGAGTCACTTGAGGCTTGATACGTCACAGTAGCTTGTTCAGGCAAGAAGCAACTTGCAGTCCTCTGTGCTGGATACTTTCCAGAGCCTGCTGTATTAGGGACTGAATTAATGGCTCTTTGCACTTTTTTTTAGAAGCAGTTGAGAGGCAAATCCCTGAATTACCAAAATGAGAGCTTGAATAAAGGTGATTCTGAGAAACACCCATAGTAAACATGGACATACATTGCATCAGAGAAGTGGATTGTTTGTCTCTTGCCATTGTTGTATGTGCCTTCTTTAAACTATTGAGTCTATCCTTCGTGATACTTAACACATCTATCTACACAGATGTCACTTTCTTAGTGTCCTTCCTACAACTCATTCTCAAACATCTCTTTAAGAAGTCAGAGAATTGTGTTCCAAAAAATGAAAAATTTTATAATGAAAACCTCATTTGAACAGATATCGGTGCTTCCTTCAGAAACACATTGCTTACTGAGAAGTCTCACCACTTGCTTCCTTCTCTCCTGCACAGTGATATTTTATAGTGCTAGTTAGGTAATCCTACGGTGTTCCTTTTAATTCTGCTATGCTGTTGGGTTGCATTGTGTCATCTCAGTTGTAGATGGTTTCCTTCACACAATGCCCTGTTATGCATGCACTTGCTGCAGTCCTCTTTTGATGTTCACTGTATAACAGAATCCATTTAATTGTTTTTCAAAGCTGCAGGGAAAAACAGGTTTGCTTCACACTAGGCTTGGCTGTCTTGTACAGAACTATATGAATGTAAGGAAAGCCAAACTGATTGGAATCGCCCGTGTGACGCACACCACTAGTGTTCATATAAAGCTGTGTTCCACAGGGCAGCTTTCCACACGCAGTATATACTTTCTAAAGCCAGAGTGCAGAGTATGAAGACAGATTAAAAAATGGATTTTAAAATAGTAGGAACAGAGTACTTGAGAATGAACTCATTCAGCGTGTTTAAGTGCAGAGAGCATTAAGTGTTTTCTGGTAGGAGTTACTTGTGTGCCATATTTCTAACCTATATAAATGGCTCAGGTAGTGGAATCCAGACATGAAGCAGAAATCTGCTGATTAGTCCAAGTTTGAGGAAGTAATGAATGCAAAATTTACCAAAGGTGAGATGCAGAAGAACTGTGAATCACTATTTAATTAGACTTGGGAGGTTTCAAAATACTACAGTTGCTTAATGAGTAGTAGTATACTGTGTAAAATAAGGAGCAGGTACTCTGTGAATGGCAAAAGAAGTCTGAAAGGGCTTTGCAGGATAGGGAAAAGCTTTTTCTTTATGCACATCTAATGGATGATAAGAGTCCATTTGCTGTGTGTCTGCTCTTGTTTTTAAAATAGTTGACAGTGCTTTAACAAATGTTGAATTAGATTTTCAGAGGTCATCTAGGTGCCAGTCATCAGTATCTATATTTTTCACTTAGGTACTTAGTCACTTAGGTACCATGGGGATTTTCTGCACGCCACAGTGTGGTGCGTCTCAGAGTTAGCCCAGGCAGGAGCAGTGCTCAGCTTAACACAGCTCAGAAATGCTCTGCTATCACAGTTCTGGGGTACATTTACCACAGCTCTCTATTTAGGACCAGCTTGGCTACCTACCCAGCCTTGCACTGTGTTATTAAGACATATTTTAAACTAAAATGCAGTGGAATTTGATCTTAAATCCAAAGGTATTTTTAGTGTCTCACTTTTAAAAGAGCTGGGAAGAAAAGATTTGGCCACCCCAAAAGCATATCTTGTCACACTTTGTTTTAAAAATGCAGAGAGTTGTATTTTATAGTCAGCTTTGACATTTTGATTTCTTAAGTTAAAATGATTTCTCAAACATTATTTTTTAGTAAAATGTTATCATCTTCAAATGCATTAAAGAAGGGTGAAAGAAGCGTGTGGTATTGAGGTGGTAGGTTGTAATGAAGCATATGCTAGCTCATCAAATTGAAGCCTGGAAGGAGAAAAGAAAATCAGCAAGTTTATATTCCCTTCCCCAGGTCTGTCTTCCCCCTGCCTCACTAAATACACTACACAAAGAGAAGGGAATAAGCAAATCAAACCATACACAAAAAAACCATGTAAGGCTAATTCCAACCAACCTGAATTCCCTCTGCTGGTGAAGAATTTGGTTCCTTTGCTGAAAGTTGGAGCAGCCCTTTCTGCCTTCCTCATTGTTAAGTCACTTTCTTCACGCCTCATTTGAGTTTATAAGTTGCCACCCTGTTTATTTTCTGTGTGGGAAAACCGGAATTTAAGACAGTAAAGAGTAATTAATGATGAATATCCCTATTCCTGCCTGTATTATTCTCATTCCTACTTAAGTAGGATTAGCTGTTTGAAGACCAGCTAGCAGCAATATTCTTGACTAGCTACATGGTAAGAGCACTTGATAGTGTGCGAGTCATTTAGCAGTTGTTTCGAGTATACTGTTTTGCAGAGCTGAACTACGGGATCCTTGATCTGCATAATGACTTAAAAGGGATAATTTTAATCTTTGAACTGAGTTACAGAGAGGACATGGACAGTTAAATGTCATTTGTATCATTGTGTTTAAAATAAAGCGAAGGAAAATGCCTGTGGACTAAATACCTGCTGTCTCTTGATTGCAATACCAAAAAAATAAATATTTCATGTTCAGGTTGAAACCTTGAAGAGGCACATGAAAAACTTAAATTTGTTGTCATGTTGAATGTTCTCACAGTAACAACAACTTAGATAAAACTTCATGCTCTGCGAGTTGAATCAAACATAGTCAAACAAAGCAGTTTCACATGCTCACCAGTCCTTTTGGCTCTTGACGAATAAGATTAAAAGGGATTTAATTTCCAGAAAAGACCTTTCAAACCATCTCTGCTGAACGTATCTTTTCAGTCCTTAATATCTTCCAATTACATGCTCACTTATCTGTAATAGCTTATGAAACATTATTCTGTTAACACTACATTCAGATTACGTGGATATTAATAGCAGCATAAAGCCATATGCATCATTAGAAAAACTTCATCTTGGAAGCATCTTGAAAAACCTAACTTTAACGCCGAGCGACTCCACAAATGTCTTATCAGAATATTTGAAGTTCAAATATCCTCATTACCTCAGATACAAACACTTCAAGCTAGCAAATTAATGCTCTACACTATTAATTACTTTAAATATGTAAAGTATTTTACTTTACACTATTAATAACTTTAAATATGCTGTTGGAAAACACATGCTATCATTTTGCTAAAAGTTGAACCATTCCAACTTTACATAAACTGATAGCCATTATAGAAACACTAGTATATTTTTTAGCTAGACCCATCAAGATTTACACACAGATGTGCAAACACCACAACAGAAAAATTAATTCTAAAACCTATAAAAATAACAATATGGGGAACTAGCTGAAGATCTTGACTTTTTTTTCTGAATCACACAAAGTCCTCAAGGTTGTGCTTAGCTCCAGGATGTGTAGTGTCTCTTTGCTATGATAAGCAAAAGGATAGGGATGTGTTAAAGACTAGGGCTGGAAACTATAGTGACAGTAGGTACATTTGTTTCTGGATTTTATAGTGTTTAATGTGAAGGAGATGGTTTAGATGGGAATGAAAGGCTTATGGTGAGGGTGAGTAAGAAACAGGAAATTTATTTTTAGGGTACATTTAGAGTTAACAATAAAATAGGGATTGGTATTTGAGAAAGTAGTGTTTGAGCGGCCAAGTTTATTCCTGGATTTCAGAAGACTTACAAGTATAGAAGCATGCAGTAAATTGAGATCATCAACCTCTGTTTCCTAAATCCCCTTTAATTCTAGATATTACCAGAGTCTAGTGGATATATGTCTGTCTGAAGCTGTGTAAACCAGATGGCCCACCTTTCACCAGCATTCTTTCTAGTTCTGCCTGCCTTTTGAGATAGAGCAATAAATGTTGGTCCTCCATGGTGAATTCAAACCTATTTCAAACTCTAGCCATAAGCATTGCTCAGCCTTCCGAGAAATAACAGTAATGTATTTTTTTTTTTCCTGCTGCTACACAGTCCATGTTTGTCCTGCAGCCTTGCAACATCAAGTAATAAATCATCTTCTGCTGGTTTGTGTTTTGGTTTTTTTTTGTTTTTTTCTTGAGCCCTAGATCAAAGCTGAGTCCCAAGAATACCTTGTGGAATCCTTTGAAAGGGAACATCAAGTAATCCCTGTTCTGGCCTACATTTTAGGACAGAAATAAGATGAAGTTCAGTGATGATACTGATGGAAAACGTAAGGTTCATGGTTGGGTAGTGATCCCTAAGGTTAAATAAAACTTGGGATTCTTCAGATTAATTTTAGGATTAATGCTTGTAGTGTGTGCCAGCTGGGCTTGCAGCTGGTTACACTAGAGCCCAAATAGATCCTTGTTACCTGGCAATGTGCAGGAAAGGCTGGGTTTATATTTGGGATGGAAAAGGTAAAGGATTTGGGTAATGGTGACAGACCTTGGGGCTAGGATCAGAACTGGTGCTGATGTCACTAATGTTTCTTGACTAGTTCTGGTGACCAAAAGGGCTCCCTGGAGTTAGGGCTTTGAATTACAAGGTAAAAGTTTTATCACTCCATCCTGTGAGGTCCACAAGCCTGGAACAATGCCTGGTGGCTGGAATCCATTGCCTTGGTGTGAATTTAGGGTTTGGGTTTGGAGCAAAGGACCAGATGTACTGGGGCTTAGTTCAAGTCCAGCATAAACCTCAGGCATGCATCTGATGTTATTGTCAAGGACTACATGGCCTGCCCAGAAAGTTTTGGAGGTGGAGAGAGGAGCTGATGCTGTTAGCTTTTGATTTACACTTCTTCTTCTGTAGGGTGCCTTGAGTTGATTTAGGTTTTGGGCTAGTGTCAGGGCTGTAAGATATTGTAGATGCTGAATATATTTTAAATAAAAAAATCCAAACCTTTTGTTTGTGATTCTAGAAGTCTTGCTGGGGTGGAATGGCAGCAGGGAAGAAGAGTTTAGCAGTAGCTTCAGAGCAGGCTAGGATTAGATTTAGAGTAAATCTTAGGTAATCTCATGGCTCAGAAAGGCTTATTGGCTTTCAGTGAGGGAGAATATTGTCGAGAGTGAAGGGTTATGGTAAATTCTGGGTAAGTGTGGTTTTCTGGGTTTGCCTACGGGTGAAGGATTTTGTATTGTTAGGGCCAAAGATGAAAGCTTATTGCTAAGTCCTACAAGTCTTATGCAGTTAAAAAGGGCAAGTGGCTTGGTTTTAGATCAGTTATAAGTTCCTGGTTTCATTTAGGATGTGACCAGCTCACTCATGGGTTAGAAATTTGAAACTCCAGGGACAGGATAAGTATAGTGTTATAGGTCTGCAAGATCCACCAGAATGGGGTTAGGACCAGTGCTAAAACAGACATTATGTCATATAGATAAAATGACCATCACCTGAGATGTCAGATAAGACACCAAACCCTGGATTTACATATGTATATGAAGTTAAAGGTGTAAACTCTTGTATATTGAAACCAAGCTCCCTATAAGGATCTGTAATAGTCATACTCTTGGTTGACCAGGCACAGAAATAACCAATACATTAAATTGCTATCCATAGAAAATGATCAGTGAATTATAAATTATCACTGCAACAGATGATTCCACTGTAGTAACATTAACTACAAAACTAGTAGCATTAATAAAAAACTAGAACTGGAAAGCAGAAAGCTTGCAGTTCACCTGGTAAACTGGGAGACTCAGGTCCTTACAGCTTCAAACGGAAAGTTATGATAAACTGTACTGATTTTCCATCTCTGTTCTTTGTTCTTTAAGTGGACTATTCACGCCAAAAGTGGGGCAGGGAAGAAAGGAAATTAAAAAGGAAAAGATAATGTTGTAGTGATTTCATCAAGTTCCATTGTGTAATTCCAAACATGTGAAAACTGAAATCACTTAGTG
Source organism: Megaceryle torquata (assembly GCA_024611175.1). Lineage (NCBI taxonomy): Eukaryota > Metazoa > Chordata > Aves > Coraciiformes > Cerylidae > Megaceryle > Megaceryle torquata. The sequence goes on along the minus strand of JANIJG010009249.1, from coordinate 236,612 downwards.
ACCTGCCAGCCTTTCTTCAATACTGCTAACTAGTCAAGCTAAGATGTCTTTTACCGTTGTTTGGTTTGGGTTATTTTTTGTTTGGTTGGTTGGTTTGTTTTCTTTTCTTTTGGGAGCCATTGTAATAAAAGAGTCAAATCGTATTGCAACAAAACTACTAAGTGGTAATTTGAGATCCTTTGGCTCTGGGACTTAAAAAAAATCTTCCTATCATTGTTAATTGTTGAGAGGATGTTTTTGGTGTTTTGAACTTTGCATATTAATTCAGTTTCACAGTTTTCTGGCAGCTATTGCTCCAGGAAATGCTGCCACTCAGTTGTAATGCTAGAGAGATTTTAGAGTTAGTCAAACATTTCTTAGAACAACCTCTGTGAGGAAGCATTCTAGTTTTCCTCTAAAGTAGGTAATTTCAAAACTTATGTTACCAAAATCAGTATTAGTAAAAAAAAATTAATATTTAAGGAATTGTGTAAACACACATTTTTTTATAAATGTCTTCATTTAGATTTTGTATTCCAGTTCAAGTTTATTCATTTTATATTTACATACATATTATTAAATTAAGGTTTCATCCACCACCCAACCAGCACACTGCCATATCATGCTTTTATTGCCTGGGAAATATATTTTATGACTTCATAGATATACTTTGAAAAATGTGACTACTGTAAAATAAACCATAATGATAAAATATTTATCATGCTTTGAATTGCTAAACATTACTTTGTGATAACTGAAAGAATACAGTACAACAAAGAAAATGTTGGTGTTTCTGTTGTCCTAATACAAAGCTCTCTGCAGTAACTATTTAGTTCTTCTTTACAGGGGTCTGTAACAATAATAGTAATAATAATAATATAAGCCTGGTTGGATTCTTTAGCATAGTATTTAATCAGGAGCTTACATCTCAGCTGAAGACTGTGGAGATTCCTATACCTGCTTAGTGGCATGTATTTAAAGGACATTTCAAATCAGAGCCTTTATGTATTGCTCTGTTGAAGCTGTTCAAAGTGCATCTGCATGGTAATGCAAGAGGCTGACAATCTAATGTTAAATAGTGGAAGATTTTCCCTGGAGTTGTGAAGCTCAGCATTTCTGAAAATGAGGCTGTGCTGCAGGAGCCAAGTGTTAGTGTGGTCTGCAGGTCGCATTAGAAGTGCAACAAGAAGAAATAACGCAAGCAAGAATATATGAGAAAACATGAACTACAAGCAACTGGCTAATAACTGCTGGCAGATTCAGCTGTGAATCATACTCAGCTGAGGGAGACTGGCTGTAAAAGATATCAAACAGATGTAAAGTCATTTTTAAAATTCTAGAGAAGTAGCATTAATCCCAAAACAGTGTAGTGAGGATTCCCATATGACTACTTTGCATATAGCTCATCAAGTGAAAGCCATATCTTCTCATAAAATGATAGTTTGTTCAGCCTCATATGTGATTTTTCTTTCAACTGTGTCCAACAAGCTATTACTAAATACATTTAACTTGTAATGATTTGTGCAAGGGAGTGGGAATGATTTTCCAATCAGTTGAGGAAAAGTTTTTGAAAATGGTAGTGTATTGAAACGAGAAGATTTTTATCTTTTTTTTATTCAGCCCTTGATACTGCTGTCATTGTCAGCAGATGCAGTGGTTACATGATTCCACTGAAAGCAACATCCAGAGGTTTTTTTGTAGAAAACAAAAGCAAATTCTTTTGTTTATTTATGTAAATGGGCAAAAGGAGAATCCTGGGCTGGATTTGGCTTTAGATGTTAAAAGGGCTTATTTTCAACTGAGCATTTTCTTGAGATTTTTTTTTTGTTTGTTTGTTTGTTTTTTTGTTTTGCAACACCATTTTGCATTTACTGTGCGATCTATAGATGAGAAAATTGAGACAGAAGTTGAGTAATGTCTATGGGGTCAAGCAGCACTAAGTACACAAGTTACAAACAGAGCCTTTACTTGCAGCAAATACTGAGTCAACGTGTTCCTATTTCTCAGCTCCATTTGTTGTTGTTTAATCTTGGATACATACCCTTTACAAGTACCTCTTTAATAAATAAAAGGAAAGGTCCCATTCTTTCATGTGTCACCTTTAAGAGCTGAAGAGATTAAATTATTCATTTTGATATGGTGTGACTGAGAGGACTAAATTGGAGTTCAGGATGCTGGGTTCTCTTACCTGAAGTTCTGCAGATTAGCCTTTGACAAGTGTCTCCCCCACTTCAGGTTTCTTGTTTTCAATCTGTTGTTTTGTGTTTCTTTTTAAATTTATTTTTTAAAAATGCACAACTTTATCTTTCTTTTTTTGCTTACTCTTTTTCTCTTACTGTCCACTGCAGGAGCAGGGATTTATATCTGTACAGTAATTCTACAATTTCCTAAAAGAAAGTGCAGGATTTTATGCTTTCAGGATGAACAAAACCTCAGAAAACTCGTGATGCTTATGAGACTGATGGCAGTGAACCATTACCTTTTGGTAGCTATTCATTCACTCAATTTGGATTTTCACCAGAAAATGATTAAGCCATAAAGAACTTTGCCATGTATCATCCCAGGGCTTTTTTAATTGCAACTTGTTCATTTTGACAGGTGTTGTTTTTTGTTCTTATCTCTAAATCATACTTAGATGACCCATAGCTTTATTTATGCAGTTTATTATATTTTGGACAGCAACAGTATTATCTGAAAAAGATAGAACAGTACAAAGATACAACAATTTATCTTCTAAGTAACATCACTGTTAAAATATCACTCAACACCTACATTCACTATGTTGTCCAGCACCGAATATAAAGCACTCACTGCTTCCATCTACTGTTTAAAGTTGTGGGGATTTTTCCAGACAAATGCTAATGAAAAAAAAGTAATAGAAGGAATGAAACATTTGACCACCGGGGAATGTTCATAATTTTTTGCTGAGAGAAGGACATAAAAGACACTCCCACAAGTTAAAAATGACATCTGGTCTTTTTATAACCAAGGCTAGCGAGATAAATTTGTTTCTGTTTAGCTGTGTCATCTTACTCTGCTGTTTATCAATAATCCCCTCCCAGATGTTGGGTAGAAGAGGATCATGTATGAACCCCACAGCCCATGTCACTCCCTGTGATTACCAGTCAGCCACTCTTTCCTTGTCTATGCAAATTTAGGGCATTGAGATGGTCCCTTAAGAACCGCCAAGCCAGCAGATGGAAACAGAGAGAAATAAGGCTTTGCTGGACCTGTCCTCTCTTCTCCATCATGAAGGGGAGGCTGATAAACATACTCTTCCACAAAATGGTAAAGTTAATTTACTGTAAAATGAAGTTTTATCAGCAAAGTCTGATGTATTGCAATTAAGTAGAATTTCTAACCTCTGGTTTACCCATACCTAAATTTGGTTCTTTAATATTTTGCTGAGTAGTGTTTCTTTGCTGAATAATTAGTCTCTCTATATAATGTTTAAAGAAATTAGAACCTGGATGAATATCTCATTATCTAGAAAAAAAAAAAATACTGACAATACAAGTTTCGGGTTAGAGTTGAAAGGAGGAGGAAAGAGAAGCCAATTGTGTAATGACGGAATTCTGTTTTCATCAGTTGATTTGTCCATGTGTGTATCTATAGTAGTAGGTGCATGTTTGAGAAGTGTTCAGATTCACTTTTTGGTAGAACGAAGTTACCAAATGTAACTCACTGCTTAGCAGAAAATAGATTGTCAACTCTAAAAAACCAAATGGATAAAAAATTAGTTAAGTCCCTTGAATGTTAGTTATCTCACCCTAACCCTCCCTGCAATGTCTCAACTAAACTGATTTGACTGAGAGGAACTGGTTGCTGTTGAATCTACTTGTATGTATAATGAGAATAAAAGTGTCAGATATTTAGACTTCAGAAGCTCTCCTGGATCCTGTTGTAATCTGGATAAAATTTATGGATCTTTAAGTGTCTTTCGTAGCAATGGACTCCATACTGCCCCACTTGCAATGTCTTTGCTACTAATTCATCTGCCTAAATCCCCACTACTGGGGGGCTTCTAACAGAGCAGAACCAACTCTGCAGTGGCTGGAAGCCACTTCCACCTACTGCAAGTCCTTTTGTGAGTCAGAAATGTTAGCGTGTCATTGAGTAACTCCAGCAAAGACTAGTAGCGCATTCACAGTCACAGTTCCTCACAGCTTTGCTTTGGTGTTTTATTTTTTGTTTAGTTGTGGTTTTTTGGTTGTTGTTGTTTTTTATTTGTTTTGTTGTTTTGTTTTGTTTGTTCTTCAGTGGTTTAACCCCTGGATTGTACTCTTGACACCTGCAGTTTTATGTATGAAACCAGTTACAGATAAAACTGACAAGCACTTACCCATACAAATACATCATGCACTGTAGCAATCAGGTGATTAGGACCTAAATGAAATAATTGTGCTTACAATTAATTGCCTTCTTGAATGATCATAGCTATCATTGAGAGGAAACTGTTTATAGAAGTTTCAATGTGGTATTGGCCTAATAATAGAAGTTCAGACTTCAGTTGGAGAGCAGTGAATAAATAAGTGGCCTCATAACTATGAAGGAAAATAAGCAAGAAAACAAGTTAATATTTCTATTTTCTGCAGGCTCTTCAGTGGTAATAGATAATATATGTCGCGGTTTTAGTGAAAACTGGTGGTATTTGAAAGGAAAACTTTTAATGTAAAATGTCAACAGAATCTCTGAACACTTTTCCTGCACTGTTCTGTGGAGTATGAAAAGACATATTGCATCCTTTCCTGTAGGAAGTTGGTCTTCCTTATGTGGTTTGTATTCATCCTGAACCACCACTGAGCATCTCACAGGAGTATTGTGGCTGGGTCTAGACAGATGTGCTGTACAACTCAAACTAGTTTTCAGGTTTCAAGTCGTGTTGAATTTGCAGCCATCCCATGCAGCTTATCACACATTCATCGCATCAACATGAAAAGCTATTTTCTAGTGCTAACAGGCAGGATTTAGTATCTCACTGGACTCATCAGTTAGGTATGAAATTCCTACCTGCCTTGCTTTTGCCAAAACCCAGAAAAAAATGTTTCCGTGCTACATCAAGCTTTCTGAACCATCCCAAGCATTTAAACATGGCAATGTTTTGATTATATTTATGTAAAATGTTTGGGGTTTTTTGTGTTTTGGTTTTTGTTGTCCCGTCCCGTCCCCTCCCCCTTCATTGCATGTATTAGGTTAGATTTTTACTACGTTCTGGGGTTATCCTGGTGATGTTCTAATATGACAATGCATAACCAGCTTGAGTAGCAACACAACAGGCTTCTGTTTTCTCTGTGGTTTTTGTATGCCACAAATTAACACACCGGTGCTGGTCATTAGCATTCTTTTCTAGTAGGCAGAGGAAAATTAAAGAATTGTTGAGTGATGTAAACCTGGAAAGAGGCTGAGAAATTGGCAGATGTCTCAAATCTGCTGGAACAAAGCTGAGCTTCTTGATCATGAATACCTCTGCATTGCAGTCCTGAGAAAGAAAGCAGGTGGGAAAGGTCATTGAGTTGGTCTACTCTTAAGGTAGAGTGGATGAAATAGTTTGTTTACATGCTTGTAGTTTTCAGGTGGCTGAGCATGCGGTGAGCTGGCTTTGCTCAGGGTTCATGTTTTGGCCACTTTGTACACGAGTCATCATGTAGTGTGTTAGACTTTTAAGATTCCCCAGCAAATGGTGGTCATGTTTGAATATCACTTCTTTAAATGAAGTGTGGTCTTACACTTTTTAATCAAAAAGAGATGAAATTTTTTTCAAGTGGGGTGGTTAAGCCGTCTGTGTAGACGTGGTTGGTGTATGTTCAATAGTTCCTCTATCAGTTCTGTGGTTTTGACTTCTGGTTAGAAACTCTCTACCATTAAACTGTTACATAGAGCAAGCTGTTTATTTTGCTCCCATTTTATTGATTTAGTTAGAATAATTGGCTGTCTTTACTAGATTAATAATTTTTCTATATAGACACTAAATTATCTTTTCTCTGGTTTGTAGCTCAGCATTTTCTCCCTGGTTTGATCTTGTTAGAATCCCTATTTTGATCCTATTAGAATACATACTGCACTCTGTTTCAACATATTGGTATAATCAGATTACGTCCAGGACTGGGAATATTTTCCACAGTATTAGAGCCTTGGAGTCATTTGGAATGTAAAATGCTTTGATAATTTCTATATAACATTTTTAATGTTTTCATTGGAGGGAAATACAAAGCCACAGAAAGCAGGGTTTTGAAAAAAAAGGAGCTCTAGAGCATATGGGGTCAGTAATTATTTCTGCCCTACATGTTGAAATAAGTACCGGTCACGTATTCTGTAATAGCAAAACATGAAAACATACCATGCAAATAATTTCTATTTCAGATTAACATTGAACTTCTATTCCATTGCATCTTGTTTTAAATAGTATTATATAAATAATACATTAATATATAAAGAGTATATTAGTATTCACCTCATTTCTTCTATGGCAGGCTTCTTTCTTTATGAAAGTATTAAAGTTTTGTTAGTACTCTGTAGAGCATCTCCACACATAGTTTCCAGTGGATTTTCTATATATTTAATAAAATCAGCTTTTTGAAACAGGGTTGGAGAATTGTTTATTTTATCTGTAGATATAGATGAACTCACACTCTTTCTCCAATGAT
>JANIJG010009249.1:205708-219870 GCA_024611175.1 Megaceryle torquata | reverse complement strand
GATACAATATTTTAATCAGTACATTTCAAAAGCAGATGTGTGACTCGATCTGTGCCTTAAGGTTACTTGGTAGCAGAAACCCAAGATAGAATTAAGAAATATGTGTACACTGGACTTGAATTTGAGTTATCATGGTGTTTTGGAAGAGATGCAGATCTTCCCTGGCAATTCTGAACTCCACACTAATGATGTTATTAAATTTGCCAAGTTTTTTTTTTAAGAAAAAAATATTTTTCCATAGAAACTTCTAGGTTCACTGTGGAGATGTTCTTTGAAGGTGAAACATATGAAAGCTATTTTTCTTCTCATACCATCACATGCATTGTTTCAGTTTGATGTGTTTTGAGCTGCTAACAGGGATGGTGAGGGAAATCACCATACTGGGACTTAGTGTCCCAGTAACTTAGTTTTATTACACAATGGTTACAGTAACCTTTAAGCACATAGGAGAAGACTTATGTGCATTATACTGGATGTTTCAGTCAGGCAGCTGGAAAATATGGGCCCCTTTCCTCATATCCAGTTCTCCCTTCCTCTCATTTAATTGAGCTATTAACATTTTAGAAACAGTGTCTAACATGTCTTTCAATTTTGGCTGCAATAGTATTGTGTACATCTGAATGAAAGGCAAGTTTCCTTCAGGAAAATTCTTCTAAAAACATACCTTCCCATGGATTTCCACGTGTGGATTCGAAAGGTACTTTCTCATGCAGAGGAGAGAGAAATTGCCAGACAGCTTGCAGGTACTAATGTTCCTCTGCTCTTCTTTTGACTCTTTTAACGTGCCATCTCCTGGGAAGTGTTCTGAGTGCAATTTGGTTTTCATACTTCGAACACTTTATTTTTCATGCAATTCCTAAAAATAAACCTACTTAATGGATCCTTTCAATTTCAATCATTCTAGTCAAGTAATTTTGCTCTACATGATCAATATAGAGGAAACTAGAGCAAAATGCTGAACATGCATATTCTTCCCATCCCAAAGAAACTATAGTTGTCAAATCACAGATGACATATAGGATTATAACTTTGGCCTCAGAAGTACAAACAGGGGTGAAGGATTTTCCGTGGGACTTTATCTTACAACACTGAATGTCTGTTGTGGTTTCTTAAAATCAAAATGGAAATTCCTTAGAGGAAATGCTAGGGCTCTTACGTGAGAATGTATTAGCAACTGTCATTTGAAGTGTTATTTTACTTTCTCTGGGATATAGTTTGTTCAAACAGAGAAAGAAAAGAAATCCTTTTCATTAAAGGAATGAAACTATTAAATTGAATAAGATTGTATGTGGCCACTAGATTTGAGTAGGACACTCTATGATGCACGTAGGACTTCCATGGGGTTTTGCATGTGAGAAATGACTTTTAGAACTGTAAGTTTGCTAATCCTGGACCTAAGTGAGGCATAACTCTGAAAGCCAGAGTAGCTGCAAAAATAAATAGCGTGAATACCCTAAAAAAAACCCCAACAACCACCTGATTTTTTTCTAACTCATCCTGAGCAACCAGGTCTAGGTGGCCTTGCTTGAGCAAGGGGTTTGGATCAGATGATCTCCAAACCTCAACCATTTTGTGATGCTGTGGTAAATTCTGTGATAAAGCACACAACATATCCATGAGTGGAATAAATGAAAAAATTTCTGTGGAAAAAATTTGTTTTGGTCAGACATTTGGAAGGAAACAGTCTGATCTTTATTCTGAAAGCTGGCAATGGTGAAGACACTTTAGAACTTCATCCACGAGTTGAAGTGATACTTTCCCCCTTGTGTTGGACAAAGGGGCCCTTCCATCTATTACTCTTGGGTGCACAAGCATACAAAAAGTTGTCAATTTGTTACACCTACCCACAGAGGGAAGCCTCTCTCTTTAGAGGGAAACAGCAGGAAGAAAAAGGAGCTTTGTATTACATTCACAATATCAGAGGATCATGCAAGTGTAATACATAAGGGTTTAATTCATAGCTAATTATCAAAAAGCTGATGTAAGAAGGGGATTAAATCCAACAAATTTTGGATATTTTTGCACTTCCTGTGGATTGAAGCAATTAGTAAAAATGTTACTATCAGCAAACGGGTTTCATCATTATTTCCCACGTGTATCCTTTGCAATTGTACAAGTTCTTTCGGCGATAAATAAAAATAAATCTTTTTTCTCATCTGGAAAAAAAAGATATTTGAAAGTGTCCTACTGATACCAGTATGAGCAATATCATTTTTCATGAAAAGCTAGAAGTTGTTTATGTCATAATATCTTGATAAAATATTCAAGGCTATTTGGGTCCCTGTGGGACAACAATAAAGGCTTTCACTTTAACAGTTGGAATAAAGACCCTTTCAAAATCCTTGAGTGTCTGTAATGAAATAGAGCAGTGGTCTGCTGAATCCAGTATGTTTTCTGTGGCATGGAACATGCTAAAATAGTCTGTCAAATAATCTGGCTATATAAAGAACAACATAAATTCATCAGCAAAATGCCTATTCATACCCTGAAAAATATGGACTATGTTCTTTGCGTTTGAATGACATATTTTTTATTACTGAGCTCATCACATGATAAAGTGGTTGCTGTATTTTAGATCAAGCTGTTAGTTAATACGCACTCTTAGTGTCCAGAAACTCAGCTCAGTTCAAGACAGCTTCTGTTGCCCTACAAGCTGTATACACAATAACTCTCATACACTGCAATTTAGTCTTAAAACATATATATATAAAATAATGAACCATTTTATCCCATGGTATATTCTGGTTCAAATCAGTCAAATTGTGGTTAGATTTTGCCTTAAATTGTGCAGATAGTTTCTTTAACAGGTATTGCAATGTACCTTCTTACTTTGATTTTGATTTCTTTTGGTAATGTGTAAGATTTTCCATAGGTGTAGGGGAAGCTCAGCTTTCTTTTAGAGGTCCATGTTAGTTTTTCTTACCCACATACGCACCGTATGCTACAAGAGGTTTGTGTTTTGGGATGTTACCTGTGTGTCCATTAGGATAATGTCTTAAATAGGACGAGTGGTGTACATAGTGTGGGGGATTTCCTCAGAGCTTGGGCATCAGACACCAATTTTGTCTGCAGCTTTACCTCCCTCTGGTTCTTTTCATTCTTACTTGCATCTGTAAGTAAAAATGAAGTAATCCTATTGAAAAGTTTACTGTTTATGTTGCACTTTCATTCACCTGCAATTGCAGAGGAGTTGTTTCATGTGCGGAAAATACGTATTTTGGCTTCTAAAGTATTTTATAAAAGCAAACTCTGCATAGGTTAGACTCTGCACAGGTATTTATTAATAGCTGTTCCCAGATCTCTACATGGACAGGTTTCTGTAAAACTACAGCTTCTTACAATCCAGAAAAATATTTTGAAAGCATTTTATGCCTTTCAACAGAGCATGCAATTGTCAATATGCAGAGTTGATTTTTATACGTATTTTTTTGTGAGCAGGAAAACTGTATTTCTGTTAAAATTCAGATTTTAAAGAGTGGAATAGAATGCTGCATTTTAGGTTGCTTGGATGTCTGACTGATTTTTGGGAATGAATGTTAAAAAAAGGAAAATAGTTTTACAAATGAATATGCACTCTTACCTGCCTTCTTATCTTAAGAAGTACTGCTGCGGTAACTGGTTACTCACATGAGAAGTCCATTGAACTCAGTAAAGGTTTCAGCATTCCAGTTTTTATGGTTTTTCACTGTTGCAGAAGTGATCTGTTCTATTTTACAATTACATCAAGCAAACAGTACAGGATTGCAGAATTTACTTTATTTCTCCCTTTGGTTTCTGGTCACTTCCACCCAACTTAATGACCCATTATCTGAGGTGCTTCTGTATGATGCACATCTGCATTTGTGTATGTGTGTGTACATCAATATTAGTTTGTGATGTTTCTGAAAATAGTTGCTGTGGAGCCTGGGCACTGTTTTGTGCTTGCAGCATAGGAAGAGCAAGCCAATACTTGTGCCCTTCAGGAGAACTGACACAATAACTCTGAAATAAAAGATGACAGAAGCCAGACAGTTGTGAATATAAAAATGCATGTGGTGTGTAAACTTTACAGTATACAATTTATTCTGAATTTCCTTCCTTCTATATAATTTCAGGGTGGGAGTGGGGATTATTCCATTCTCATAGTAGTTTCTACATGATTAGCCATTTTCTGTATTAAGTAGATGTATGGGTTGTATCAGATGCTTCCCTTTTGTGTCTATTCCCAAACCATTTCTATTTCAAAGACTTTATGTTCTATCATGCTAATAATATGGATTTCCCTACTCCATGAAGTCTATGTGATGGACCTTGATAACTTCTAGAAAATTATCAGCCATCTCACAGAGAAACAATTAATCACAGTGAAACTCTGACAGGTTTAAAGACTCAGTTAAGCATTGAATAAATACTAGAAAAAAAATAATATCTGCATGTGACTTTTCTCTGAAGAATGCAAATCTAAGATTTTAATTAACATCTATTTTTCTCTCTCCTTGGAACTTAAAAATGTAAAGCAATGGTTTCTTTTAGTATTTTAGCTGTCTGGCTTGACACAGCCTATTGACACTGAATGAGTATAGACATTACTGAAGCATGTGATATAGTGACACAGCGTCTCCTCTCAAAGCATAGTCCAATTCTTAGCTGTCTTATTCATCAGGGGCAACAAAAAAATCCTGGTTCAGATAGAATGTTTTTGGAAAGTTAAATGTAGTGGAAATATTTTAATTTCTGCTGCTGAACCACTGACAACACTTACCTCCTAAGGGAATAGTTTGAGCATAAAATAAGCAAAGATCTTCTGATGGAGATAACTTCTGATTTTTGACTTTTACTGATAAACTTAACACAGAAGAAAAAAAAAATACAAAGACAAATTCAAATCTGTAGGTCTACAAAGTGTCTGGATAACCCAAGCATTTTGTGTAAGTATAAACAGCTTCTCAGAAACAATTCAAGGTATAGCTGAATGGTTGCATGTATATTAGGGCCATTTGATATGCTGGATCACTGTTACGTGCTTTGTTTCTGCAGTACTTTAAGTTTGTAATCACTTCATTGATTGATTCCCACAATAGAGCAGGTTCTTCCAATATATGTCATAATTAATCAGATTATACAGTGGGAATTTGGATATAACTTTCTTAATTTGTCACTCCGGAGTTATGTTAGTATCAAGACACATCAAGATTTCAGTGTGGTATGAGGATTACACCTTTTATTGTGTTTGTCTGTGATGGCTTTTGAGGGGTGCATCTTTTTGCATCTCCTCTGAAATGTTGGATTTAACACTGCACCAGCCTCTCCTGATGTGATGGTACATTTTGATGCCTATGAGAAGATCTGCTCAATGGCAAACAATTTGCATAAGCTATGTTTTAAGTGTGCGAGATGGAATTTCAAGTGGGTTTGTGCTGATGCCTTCTGTGGTTTTCTAGATTGGCTGTTCACGAAGAATGATGAAATTAAAGTTAGGTATCTACTCACCAGTACATGAGAAGAATAAGGTATTAATTTTTTTTTTTTCCTGAGTATGTTAATCAGCTCTCTATACCTTCCAGTTCTGCTTATCATCTCTGCTAAAGAATTTTCCTATAGTTATATATATTTAACTTCAGAGCTGATGCAATATTTAGAATACAATTATGTTTTGGTTTGCTGTGCTCTTCTTGCCAATTTCTTGTGTTTTGAAGTCTCTCACGGCTTGCTTCTCATTTTTCATTCCTGATGGCCCCTTCAGACAGGCAGGCTCCAAGCTAATTAGCAAAGCTTCGTTCATGAATGCTTGTTTCCTCCAAAAACTCTGCAGGAAGGAAACTCATGAACAATAGTATGCAATCTGCAGTTTCAGAGGCTATAATGTTAACCGTAATGTGCTGCAACGTTTAAACTAAAATCCACCACTTTAGAAATTATTAATTCATGCTCAGTGATGGGGAATTTTATAGTCCAAAGGATAGTTGAATAGAATGATGCACTGCTGCAGCTTTATGAGAACCAAACTCTGGTGTGCAGGAATGGTGTCGGTGTCAAAACCACCTTTTGAAATTCCCATGAAATTTTGTGGTTGGGCCCTCAAACTGAGCTATTTTTTTAGTTGTCATTTGGCAAGCTCCAAGACTTTTTGTTTTCATTCACCCTGCATTTTGATTCTGAGCGTACTTAATTGTTGCTTAAACACATTGTGCTGCATCGATCCCCACCAATGAGCAAGATGAGGGATAGATCGAGGTATGGCAAGAGTTGGAGCTTGGCTTTCTGAGATGGTAGTGCAATAAAATCTAGTAACTCCAGGATCTGTGAAACTCTGAGGAGCTATAGAGAGGTACTGCTCCTCACTGAGTGCTTCCAGTGCACTGGTCATTACGGGCACTCATTTGGGAGCCAGCGTAGGCATTTTTCTCCCTTTATCTCCTGTTATATTCATGGCATCCTCTTTTTGCTATTTGAGGCATCATAGTCCTAGTTCAGTTAGATCACCTCTACTTAGGAGGACCTTACTTCTTAGGGGTAGTTTTAGACACTGTGGTTGCTTATTGTGTATGACCCAGAATTTGTGCTGCTGCATTAGGATAGAATCTTTTTTCTTTCTGGATAGTTTTTTAGGTTTTCATATTAAATGATCAACAAACTGCTTTAATTACTATTGCTCACCTGCAGAGGGAAGTGGTGACAGCCTCACTGAAGGGGCACAATAGTCTTCTGGCAGGTGTTGCTTAGTAGATCTTCTCCAAAGCTGGGGTATGTCTTGGGTCTGTTCGTACTGTTATCATGTGAGTAAATGTATGAAGTATAACATGAATCTAGTCAAAGTAGTTCTGTAAATAAGTTGTTCTTAATGACTAAAGATTTCCCTGTGTGTGTAAATTAGATCTTGCCTGAAGTTACCCAGGTGAGGGTTTTGGATGGGGGTCTAGCATATTACCTGCTCTACAGTAGATGAAGAATAAGCATTCCTGCTGCTTCAAAGCAAGACAACCAGAATATTGATCAAGAGCTGGCTTCTGAAAAGATGTATGTTAATCCTTTTGAAGTGAATGTTTATTCAAGGAAGTTTCTGCAGAGATTGCCCATAAATTTGATGTTGCTTTAAGCGATGGATAGAATACATATTTCCCTGAAAGGAAGGGTAGCATATTGGATCCATTAAAATATGAGTGTATATTTTGTTAGCTTGTCATGTCGTAGTTTAAGCTTCTCATGACTAGGCAATGCAATGGGCTTTGCAGTTGGAAATATTTCCTAATATAGATTAAAATTTGGGTGTGTAATGGTTTTGATTAAAATCAACATATGGAATGACAGTTACTGAAATGCAGATGAAAACCAGTACAAAGAAATAATAAGGGACACTGATAATAGAATGGCCATCGCTTAATATTTTATGTAGATTCATAAAACATCTTTCACATTTTGAAACAACAGCTGGTAAAAAATTCAATAGTAATGAGCTCATTTGTATGTAAATGACTGTCATTCTATTCTAGGCTACCCATGCTTTATGGTATCCTGCTAGATATCACTACGTATGATCATGAAAATAGGCCTTTTCGGGAAACCCTTCAAAAAAATCAATTTAAATGCAAAGTCTTTGCCTGGCTTTTAAGTTCTCAGAAGTCATTCATAAGGTTCTATCAGTTTGAAATAACAATTCAGTGCATTTTTGGGAGCTCAATATCATACAAATTAGGAGCTGTAGGACAATTCTGACAATACCTGAAGGAAATTTCTTTGCATATTCCAACTCCCTTGCATGAACTGGTCAAAGTAGGTAGTGCACCTGTGTACCTAGAGACATGAAATAGATATGCAAAAGAATCTACATTGTGGGGATGCCTTTCTATCACTTAGACTCAATAGTCACTAAAGCTCCATATTTTCTGTAAATGGTTTAAAGGTAGAAAGAGTGCATTTATGATGAGGAGTTTTTACGCGGAAACCTTGCCATTGTCAGTTTTCTGTAGTACGTATGGTGCATACACATGCCATGTGCCTTATGTACAATGAACAGCTTGAGTTTTGAATATAATATTCTCGATGAACATCTGTGAGCAAGCCAAAGACCAAGATAGTTTATGCTCAGGCGTCTTTAATAGCCAAATATGAGGAATTGAAATCTAGCTTTCTTAAACAGAGCGAGGATGTTCACTTAGTTACCTTCCTCATCTAGAGCATTCTCGACATTAATGGTGCAAGAACTGCACCGACATGTCCCAAAGTTGTAAAGTATTTTCTGTCTACCCCATACTGCAACAGTTGTTTGGTTTTTGTTGTTGTTTTTTGGTTTTTGTTTTGTTTTATTACAGCTACTACTGCAGCTCACCCAAAAAGGGCAGTGTTTTGTATATGGGAAGTTCACTGTCAATTTTTGCCACCTTTGGTAGGTTCTGGTCTGTTCGTATTTGGACAACGGTTGTGAGTACTTACAGAAATAGACCTGGGGAATTTAAAAAGCAAAACAGACAACTAAAGCCACAGAAACTTTCTAGGAAGTAGAAATGAATCAAGTGTTGACTATGTATTTCAATTCTTTATAGGAAATAAAAACTAATCACCTCTCTTAGCTTTTTTCCCTTTTAAAGGATGGTCATAAAGTTGATTTTTAACTTGTCATGAAGAACTGATGGATCTACAGCTCAAGCTCAAGTTAAAAATTATTTTAAGAAAATGAAAGAACTGGGGTTTTGTTTGATGGGATACAACTATATCTAGAATGATCGTAGTCCTTACTGGAAAAGTAAATTTTCAGATGTTTGGAGCAATTTTGACCTTAATAAGCGTTGATAACCTTAATAAATGTTGATAACCTAAATAGATTTTGACCTTAATAAATTCAGTTAAATCCTAAAGGATCAGCTTTTTGTCAGGAACATAAATTCACCCATACTCACTAAATTATTTCTCTTATTTCTTGCATTAAAGAATACATGTTTAAGTGTTGCTGAATTAGTGACTGAGTGCACATATATTGGAGATTAGAAGTGGGCATTAATATGAAAACCAGAAAAAAATGTTTTGATTGATAGCTCAGAAGGAAATGCCAAGGATAAATATAAATACTGTTGATTGCAATTGATGTGGGCAAGTGGTAATCAGTTGCTAATCTAAGCAAACAAGACTCCAGCAGATATTTCAACTCTTCACCTTTCCACTTGTCTTTGAGTTGCCTTTCCCAATCCCATCTACAAACACATTTTCTGCTTGTGATGTTGCTAGAAGATTTCTTACACTGTGGGATAGTTAAGGAAAAATACCTTTTTGTAAAAGAAAAGGTGTGTGGATGAAGAGAATGATTATGATCTGGGGGGAGAGGTATCCTCTTTGTCAACTTCAGAGAAAACTAAGATACTATATTTCTTTCTGAAAGATAAAGAACACTGGCCTATTTCTTATACTATATTCTAATAATATTACTGTATTATATTTGTAATACCTACATGTGGGAATTCTGTGTGAATTGTGATGGTAGGAAAAATACACAAAGGGTTGGCGATGCTCTTTCTTTCTGTTCCATTATTTATCTTGCCAAGAAAGGTTTTGCTGAGATAGCATTTTGCATTCATTAGTGTGGTATGAATTATCTGGGTGAAACCAGTTCTCTGACAGCAGTTGACCATGGGCAGGGTTTGTGTAAACACTCTTAACCTTCAGGCTGATGAAGGTGAGGTAGACTGACTGAAGTGGAATGGGGAACTGAAGGATCATGTCATGAATTATGCTGAAGCCTATACATCCTGAATGAAGTGGTGGGACTCACCATTTTTCAGTAGATTATGCATTTACATGAAGTAGTTTTGAGCTGTTTTGATTAATGTGTCAGCCTCCTCGTTACGTCATTGGGTATTAAGGACGTTTTAAAACACATTTGCTTTTTTTTTTCTGGTCTTCTCTTTGTTACCTCAAAGATTGCCTAGACTGCTCCATATATATTATTAATAAAATCTGAAACGTATCATATTTGATTTGCATCAACTGTTAAAGAAAACTTGTTATCAAAGTGCAAATTTCAAAAATGAGTTGATTGCTATTGTTACAACTAGTTTATATCTATGTATACTGTTTACATTGTAAAATAAGGAAAAAAAAAAAAAGACTTTTTCCTCTACATAAGACCGTGTGTGTGTGGAAAGAAAGTATAAAAGTTGGACAAAAATAAACAGTAGCAAATTTTAGGCAAATACTAAAAAAGTTGAAATCACCTCTGTTAAATGTAGGTGTCTGTACGTTGAATTGAAGAATTACATTAATTCTACTTAGGAGGAGAAATAACACCATGTGAGCTGAATCTCTGATAAAATGAGCTCTTACTGTGAATTTTGAGTAGATAAACAAAAATTTCTTGCAATTCAGTTATTAGCTGTGAAGAAGGGTGAGATATGAATACACACAATAAAATCAGATGCAGGTTGCTTATGGATAGAGGCAAAATTGAAAAAACCCACAAAATAGTTATGCATTGTTATTGAGGAATGTGAACAGAACATTGTGTTGTTTTCTGTCTTTCATGTGTCCTGAAAGATACACAGCTGGAAATTCAACAGAAATGGAGGTGATATTGCCTAAAGCAACTATGAGGAGTTTCAAAGTCGACCACCAAAAGCCACACCTTACCCTGTTCACACAGCTTTTTAGTAACTGAAGTTAAGCAAGGTTTAGCAAAAAGAAACACCTGGTGGCATTTCAGACTGTCATAAAGAATTAACAACCCCCCCCCTTTAAAGCACATATTACTACACTGGAAAGTCTCTAAAGGCTCCTTTGTCAAGGATAGTTTATAGTCCGTATGGTTTGTTAAAAGGCTTTTAGAGTCATCATGGTCGATTGGATCAGAGTGGCCATTGTAAATGTGCAGTAAGTCAACATCAAAGTTCTTGTGCTTTTAATTTTTTGGCATTAAAATTTCATAAGTGCTGTAATCAGTTCATAAAACAAAATATTTGAGTCTCTGACCCCATGCTGCCAAGCGGGAATCAATGAATGCGGTATCGTTCTCTTTTCTTTCTCTTTAGCAGATCTGGTATTCGTAACTATTCCTCTGTATGCACGGTCCAGTGCTTTGTTTTAGCCATGAACTTCTGTATTCCAGAGAAGGTATGTCCAATCCTAATGTTTTCTACTGATAAATAATGTGTTTGGTGTAAAATCCAGTGGGGCAGTCCTCAGCTGCATGGTTGTAACTGGACAGCTTACTGGTTACTCCGGTGGTGTGCCTTCCTGGATGTTTTTATTGAGTTTGTGCTCAGTCCTCTATTTCCTAGCATATTTTTTTCAGTTATTTTTATATTTTTCAGTTCTACAATCAGAAATGAATGAATTCAATTTAGGGTGACATATGTTTATTCCAAAGAAAGGTGTTTTCTGAGTTTTCTGTAGAACTTACATAATAAGTATGGGCCTGGAGTCAGACTGTTTCTTATTGACTTGACCTTTAGCAGACCAAGTTCTGTGAGTTTCAGTTTTGTTTTGTAGCCTAGTGAAAACTTCTTTGCCCAGTTTTTCTTAAACTCTGTCACTTCTCCGTCAAATCAGAGAATGTGTAAAACTTGATTCTTTCAGGTGATCATTTGACATCAGGACCCCTCAGGACTATAACAAACATTTTATGCCTTCTTTTAAAACATAGAGGGGTAACAGGTTTAAAATATAAACAGTCCATAACCTGCATTGCTTGCATGCAGAACACAGTCAATTAGCTAAAAAGCCAAGTTAATTTAGAAATATAATTAGGTATCTTCAAAATGAGATGAAGCATATGGACAAAGGTGGAAAAAACCCAGCAACAAACTGGCATAAAAAATCTGCTTCCTAGCAGTAATTTTTCCAGGGCTGGGAGGAATTATTAGGAAACTTCTAAATATTAAATAATTAAAAAAAAAAAAAAGGACTATTATGATTTATATCATCTTAAAGTAACAGTGGCATGTAACCTTGTTAGCTTCAGAGAAGGGAATTATTGTATTTCTGGAAGTCATCTGCAATGGAGGCTTTTCATGGTATAACTAAAAAATAATGACTAGATAAATTTTAGCAGGAGTGAACTTTCCAGATTTTAAGTAATGATGCTTTGTTCCAGGGACTGTAAAAAAACCAACCACAAAACAAAGCCAGAGAACAACAACAACAAACCACAACAAAAAAATACCCACAACACACACACAATAATAATAAAACAAACAAAAACAAACCCCACAACAAACAGACAACCTCTTAAAATGTTGTTTGTTGTGGGGTTTTTTTGTTTTGTTTTTTACAAAACCCAAACATGAAGGCAGGATGTATTTTGTGTTTTTTACTTACCAGTTCCTGCAAGAAGAATCTAATGCCTGTTGTTAGTACTACTCAGATTGACTGTATAAATGAACAAAAGATGTTTTCATTGAAAACAATGATCTAAACCCCCTTTGCTTCAGGTGTAGCAGGACTGGGCATTGTACTTCAGGGAATTATGTTGTGGTTTCTATTTCACAATAAATTCTTGTAACAGTTACCATTTCTGGAATGGACCTCATTAGGGTTTGCCCATATTTGTTAATTGAATTTTATTTATTTATTTTTTAATAAACATGGAGATTGTTAAAATCCTCCTCTTTCCCAAAGCAGTAAACCATAGCTACAGCTGGTAACTTACATAGCAAAAGTTGAAAGTAAATATTCAAAACTGAAAATTGAAAAATTAAATAAGATGTTACTTTAAAGCAGTGAAGTATTTTGAGGATATTAATACTTACAATACTCAGCATTTTCCAGACAACAGATTTTTTTTAGGAAAAGATGTTTTATAAAGTAAATTACTTGACCTTTTAATATTGGGAGTATATGGCTGTTCCAGTTTTACACACTGCAGAGTTTGATTATTTGCCATTTATCCCAATAGGAATTATGTGCTAATTGCAATGTCAAAGACATTTATTCAAGTAACAGCCTAAAATGTTTGCAGTTGTTGAATTTAAGAACACTGTTAAAAATCTCTTTCCATTAATCATCATACAGTAGAGAACAGAAGGGTTTCTGAAGTATTTTCTGCCCATCAGTTTGTGTGTGGATGGATGGAAGGGACCAGGAGTAGCAGGTATCTTCCTCATCTTCGCCTCATTTCAAAGCCCTTCAGTGCTTATTGTGCTTGTTTCAAGTGGTCATTGTTCAGGCCTCAACTTCTCTCAATTGTCAGACTTCACAGACAACCAGGTTGTAGAAAACCTGTATCGTAGTCTTTTAAAGAGCCACCGAGGTGTAGATATTTTGCTTATATATTTGCTTATATTTAATATAATTAACTAAGATTTATTGCTCAAGTGAAAAATTATTTTATTGAAAAACTTCTATACTTTTCTTTCCCAACTGTGATTGTTCAATGATATGATTTTCAACATTTAATGTAAAACAGTTTGTAGGAATATTTATTTTTTTTACAGTAGAAATGATTTAAACCCGTGAATGTGATCCATGAGTTGCAGTTTGTTTTTACTACACGAAGTGAAACGTGTTTTCTTGCACTTATTCTGGAATTACATACATTCTTTGATTTAAATATTCTTTAAGTTATTTTGGGAACCAGGAACTTGAAAATACTGACTGATTTACTATGATTGATTTAGTGTAAAGGATTTTAATTCATCCAGCTGAGAAACTGCACTGAAAACAAATCCTTTTTTCAAACCTACAATTTTCCAGGGAAAAAAAACCCCACAATATAGGTGGCACCTTCTGCAAGATTTTAAATATCTTTTTGATTCTGTTTTACCAAGGTGAACATGTTCCTACATGTTTATGCTAGTATTTGTTGTCCTTTGTCAGTGAAATCCTTAGAAGAGTTTTCTCTTTATAAGCTATTTGAAGCTTAGAGAAAAGAAAGAATTTGTCTGCAGGTACATCCGGGATTGTTTAGCCTGGAGAAAGAGAAGCTGAAGGGAGACCTTCTGTCTCTCTACAACTCCCTGAAAGGAGGTTGTTATCAAGTGGGGGTTGGTCCCTTCTCCCAAGGAACAGGGAAAGGCTTCAAGTTGCACCAGGGGAGGTTTAGGTTGGACATGAGGAAAAATTTCTTCCCCAGGCCTGTCAAGGCGTGTCCCAGGCTGCCCAGGGCAGTGGTGGAGTCCCTACCCCTGGAGGGATTTAAAAACTGTGGAGATGTGGTGCTGAGGGACACTGTTTAGTGGTGTACTTGGCAGGGCTGGGTTAAC
>JANIJG010009249.1:88179-204634 GCA_024611175.1 Megaceryle torquata | reverse complement strand
GAGGGACACTGTTTAGTGGTGTACTTGGCAGGGCTGGGTTAACAGTTAGACTTGATGATCTGAAAGGTCTCTTCCAACCAAAGCTATTCTATGATTCTATAAAAGGATGCCATAACTTTCTGAGCCAAACTTTTAACTGAAATGAAGCATAAATTCTCTGGGTGAAATCTGGTTTTGGCTTCATTTCTTAAATTTTATTATTTATTTCTATGTTAGAAATGTAACTACTTTCAGAACTATATATTTTTCCAGAAATACAGGATTATTGTTTTTTATTGCTAACTTCTTAACTCAGCTGAAGCAGGGTGATCCTGCATTGAAATAGGTTGCTGCTGTATGTTTGCATCCATGTGTACTTGAGTTCTCATGTGCCAGAGTACTCTTGTATTCATTAGTTGCATGAACATAATTCACCCTCCTTTAGTAGATTTTCCTGGATGGAAAAAGGAAAATGGCATTGTAGAGGGGAAGAGAAGTGCTTAATGATTATTATGCTTCAAAATCCTATTGATTTAGTAGTGCTAGAAATTTGTTTGCCACATATACTATAGATATTTTATTACTCCACAGGTTAATGCACCAAATGAGCTTTATGTTAGGTTCAGACTAACAAATGGTGCTCTGTGCATGTCTTCTTGGTGTTGCTCAATGTGGGAAGCTTCCTAGGAGAGGAAACACAGGATATGCCTTCAGCAGGAGTGACTGGATATAAAAACAGCACAAAACTTTATCAAACAAGGACCTATTGCACTCAGTGTTTATCTTCAACTTATGCCATTAAAATAGCCAAAGGGTGTAGGGGCAATGACAGCATAGTCTTGAAAGTTGCAATACAAAGCTACAAAGAAACCATGTCTAAGTTAAAAATCTCACAAAATACAATAGAAAATTGCTAAATAATGCCAAAGTAACACCTGGGCAAATGATTCTGATTTGTTATTTATCTCTTGTTGGGTCTTTTCTCTGTGTCCTTTTGTTCACTGCAGTTATTCGTGTTCTCCATGACTTGAAGCCAGTGTATGCTCATTAAGAGGAAAAGTAAGGGGGCCAGTTGGGTGGTGATGGCGGCTTTGGTGCTATGATCTATTTTAGAGCACTTGTTTCAGAACCTGTCTAGGATGAAAAGACCCCATGCAGCAATACAGACTTGTGACTGAGTAGAGAATAGCTTTACAGAAGCGCCGAGAGCTCCGATGAGCAGTGTATTTTACACATTGTTGTTGCAATGTTTCCCGTGCAGCAGAGCATGGCAGCCATGCCCTTGCCTGCAGCAGCACAGACCCTGAAGCAAGACTGTAGCCAGCAGACTGAAAATTGTGATTCTTACCCTCTGTATGGCACTTCGAGTTGACATGTTGAGTGATCTCAAACCAGATGGGAGTGTCCACTTTGGGGTTTCTGAGCACAAGAGAGATGTTGATATACTGGAGTGAGCCCAATGGTGAATCACCCAGACTGTGTGAGGCTGGAGCATATGGTATATGAGAGTCTGAGGGAACCAGGTCTATTCAGCCTAGAAAAGAAAAGGAAAAGTTGGAGATCTTACTCTATCTGCAGCAACCAAATAGGAAGGTGTGGAGAAGACAGACATATTCTCTGCAGAGATGCATGGTGAAAGGATGAGAGAGAATGGACACGAGAATTACGTTTAACAGTAAGATGGGCTGGTAATACTTCATTTTCAGTTGTCTGTCTTTTGAAAATAACTTCTTAAGGATTTAATAAAATAGCTGAAAGATTAATAAGTGTTCAGTAATGCGGCATCCTTGGATGTTTTGAGAAGCAAATATTTGTATTTGCAAGAAATAATAATCTAACTATGATTCTCAACAGGGTGTCATAAGACTTTCAGCCAGAACAGTTTGGGAGTACGTTGTTTCAGGCTATTTATTCAAGAAGTGAGAATAGATGAAATTTTCCAATGGGATTGAAAAAGTTGCATAATGATACCATAAGACATTAACTTAGCAGTTGGAAATAACACTTATGAACCATTGGAAGTTAAGTTCTCGTGGGTTTAATATTTTCTATAGCCTCATAAATCCAATAGATACATAATCTCTTTATTAAGTCAGAAATTCAATTTGTTTTTGGAAGCTATCAACAATTCTGCCCTGAAATAAATGACTTCCTCATGGTAAACCAATTTGCACATAGGAGATACTGTACTTAGAGAATTTTCTAAAGGTAAATGATTAAATATTAAGTCTCTTCTTGAAATTCAGTATAAAGAGAAACAAATACTACTTCAGAAGATGGACAGATGTCTATGGTAATATTAATCATATGTGTTAATTGTCTGGTTCTACGGATTTTGTATATTCATACAGGTATTCTCTCTGTTGCAAAACTCCAGTCACTTATAATGGAGTTTGGCTCTGGTCCTGCAGAGTCCTGCCCTCTCTGTCCTTTGTGCCTGTGGCAGAGGTTAAACAGGAACTTGTGGGAGTCTGTTGGGTCTGGGAATCTATGAGCAGAGCAAAACCACTGTCCTGGTTGGTTTTGGCAAGGATATTTCTTTAATTTTCAAGCTCTAGTTCATAGGAAAATCTTATTTAATTTCTATTCTCTGGGTTTGCTGTGGTGGAGCTATGTTGTAAGAAGTAAAAAGCAGGCATAATATTATAATAATTCCCGTTGCAGGTTACATAGAATTTTCAGTTTCTCTCTGGTTTAAGATGTAGGCAGGTTTTCCCCAAGGAGGTGCTGGAGAAACGCAGCTTACAGAGCTACATATTGGAAAGCTCATCTGGTGAAGGAAAGGCTTCTGTAGCAATGATAGCTGGTGAGGAATTGAGTAAAGATCAGGAGGTAATAAAGGACAGACACTTGGGAACAAAGAGAGAGAGCATGAGAGTAAAGGCAGCAGAGTAGCTGAGGGGGGAAGGAGTGTGGGGTTCAGAAGAGATCATAAGGGAAAGGTACAGGTGTAATGCTTTTGAATTTGGACAAAAACCCACTTATATGAACTTTCCAAGGACTGGATATTTAAAAAAAATAATTTTTTTTTACTAGTTTTCATATGCAGCTATGTCTGAGTCTCACCTCAAAAGCCTTTCCAACACGCTCTCGTTGCACGTGAAGCAATTTTGACATGCATGAAGTTAGTAATTATTTACAAGAGCCTGGACTTCGTATGTCAGATTCCTCAGAGTGTATTATGGGTTCATTAAAACACATAGGGACTTTGAGATACTGATTTGGAAAAAAGTAAATACAAAGTAGAACCTTTTTTTTTTATTTTTTTTTCCCTTCTGTTATTTCAAAATGATTCTGTTGCCCGAGTGGTGACTGTGGTGCCTGCAGTGACTGTGGGGGCAGTGAACAGCTATAGGTTTCCTGATAATCTCCTGTGCCTGAGGTGAATGCAGGTAGTCTGGGCTTTACCAGCTCTTTCAAGGTTTCTCTTCCGAGCAGACAAGAGGTTGCTTGGAAACATTTTCTGTATATAGCAAATAAGATGCTTGTCACGTTGTTGGATGTTTAGCAGACGCTTAGAGAGGAGAAATGATCAGGAATAATATACTTCTATGATACTGTGTATGACAGTTTCCTTCATCTAGATGATTACATTCAAAGCTGTCCTTATATTTTACATTTGATCAAGTGGAACATTTCATATCAAATGTAAATATTTTTTTCTCCTGTCTTGAGTGAGGCAAAACTGAAACATCACAGATTTGGGTTGTTCCAAACTAAATATTGTGTTGTTTATAGTGGATGCCGAACAAACAAAAAAGAGCAACTTTGGATGCAGCTTTAGTTAATTGCAAGTTTTGTAATGAAACCTACACACATCAAGAGTTAGCAAATTAGACCAGCATGATACAATTGGATTTCACCTGGTGAAATGTTCTTGATTTGCAGGCTGGAAACTGGCAGTTAATCTGTAATCTAGCAAACATAATGGCAGTCTTTGGTCTTCATTTGAAGAATTTCAGTGGTCTCAGTTCCTGACAATAAAACAGAATGGCTTTTGCCATCTGACCATACTGTGTCATGCTGAAGTGTCACTACATCCCAGTAGGTCCTTGGATACAAGAGAGCACCTGAACGTGCTCCTGGACACTATATGGTAGCTAACATGTGCTTTTGCCTACAGTTCATCTTTTCCCCCATACTATGTGCCTCATTACCTGGGCTTACATAATTTAGAAGTCTTTTAAGTTGATGAATTTTGCTCACACCAGAATACAAATGGAAACGCTAACAAGGAAAAAACTAATTTGAAAAATGCATTTTTAGAGCCTTCATCTGGTAAATTGAAACTGAGCATAGTGTTTAGTCATGGCTCATAAAGACAAAGTCTGACTAGAGAGTTGTTTATCTTCAGCAAATACAGCAGGCAGACACAATATCTAAAACAGCTACCCAAGCTTGAAGCGAGGAGAGGCTCCTCTACAGCTTCAAGACACTGAGCACATTTTCAGATTCCTAAAAATCATAAGCACAGCAGTAAACAGCCTTTTAAGTGAACACAGAATTTTATCTCTAAGATTCAGATAGCATTCAAGGTATTGTCCTGATCTTCCGGATTCAAGTAACAAAGCTCCCATCCAACTTGAGTGAATTCAATATCTGACCGTAATTGGTATTTAATCAAATTCCATGATATGGGAAAATGATTCAGTTGCTGTTACTTTCACTGGTAAATAGATTAATAATTTGGGGGGTGAGGGGTGGGATGGGGGGGTGGTGGTATTATAATGAGGTACCCATCCTGTTGAGATCTTAATTGAGTGCAGGTCATCAAGGAAATTAAACTTTATTACTTCAGGTTATTTTCTGTCAGGAAATAGAACTGAAAGATCTTTGGGAGGGATAACTTTAGGAATGTCTGGCTTGTGCAACACCCATTAAAATAAATGGCTGCATGGAAGAATAATTCCTTACCTACACATGGGTGAACAAAAAACCCATCCGTGTCACTTTAACTAGATTAGATCTTACTAAAGGTTACCCAAATGAAACCAATTATCTCTATTGTACCTTCATTATATTTTTTAAGTCTAATGTTTTTATTACTTCTGTTTTAAACCAGAGCATGCTTTATAAAAATGAATGGTTCAGTGTTCTACATTAAGGGGTGAGACTGTTTTGCAGTTATTGTAATCTTTAAGTTGCATGAACTACTCACCTGTACAACAAAACAGTGCTCCTGCTTTTTAAAATAATAGAGTTTTCTAATACAGTATCTAGGGGGTTTTAGAGCTCAATTCAGTTTACACCTTTCATAATTCCTCATCCAAAACATGTTCCTTTCTGGCAGGCAAATGTAAAACTAAACAGCTGCATTAACCTAAGTTGTGAATTTCACCCCGTATTTTATGATACACATGTCCCATCGTGAAAACAAAGGAAGGGAAAAGAATTAAACCTTGGCATTGCATAATATTTTTAACAGTGTTTTTGAAATGTGCAGCATCACATCTCGCCCTGTAGCAGCAGTCAGGTATCATAAATCACAACATTAATGTTCTACTTTTTTTTTTTTCTTGGAGACTTTTTCTTACCTGAAGTCCTTTAATATGTTTCAGGCAGGGCAAGTGGCTGCTTCAAGTGCTATTTTAGTGGCATGTCAAAGATTAGCTTGACTGAGATCTGTTTGATTAAGTTTTGCGTTTGTTTAATCCAGACACTGAAGAGAAAAAGCCTTCATCCTGTCTGATCAAGAATGTGAGGTTTCCAAACAAGCTTTAAATTTAATTCTAGCTTTTATTTTTGGGTTCAAATTTTATTACCTTTTGTTTCTTATAAACTAGTGTGCTCAGACTCTGTGCTGGCAGCATCTCTTCTTTCCTGAGACACCATTTGCGGTTACTTTGTGAAAGGCTTCCCATATGAATATTACAGTGATACAACAAAGCTATTTTTCTCTTTTGGAATTTGAAGAACACTGTTCCGTGGAGCAGACTTGGCATCTTGAAGTACCTAATACTTAATGAACACAGTAATATTTCTCCAAAGCCTTAGTTACATATTAATGAATTAATAGAGCTATATTTAAGCTAGTTAGCTTTATGAAACAGCAGCTGCGTTTCCTCAAGAATCACCACATTTTAAAACATTTATTATAAGAAATCCACACTAGGTTAGTTATTATTCATGAACATAACAATCTCTGAAATACAATTAAAAGTCAGTCACGTAAATTATGAATTTTCTGCAAGAAACTTTACTTTATCAGGGTGTTTATTTAGGTAATGGGATTTCCTATTTGTTTCCCTAGCCCTGCATTCCTGGGTGTAGCTACTAACTCCTAGAGTAACATTTATATCTGATCCCAGGCAGGTGTCTCAGATGCCCTTGGGCATCTCTAACAATGATAGGCAGAGATGGGGGTAACAATATAAATACCCTATTTCCTTTGGAGTGGTTTGGTAAATGCTCTCTCAAGAAAGACAGGCAGCCTCATTTCAGGGTAATTGCCAGCCTGAGGTCCCATCCCAGTAAGGCTCAGAAGCTTATTCCTTCCAGTGCAACTCTATGGCTTTGGGATGGGAAGAAAACCACCCGACATTACTTTCAAATACATATGGATTGTTCAGGAAAAAAATATTCATTGCACTAAGATGGAACTTAATAGGTTGTAAAGGAACCTCCGTATTTTACCGTTTACATTTTCAGGTGGTCGTGTATAACGGTAGCAAATGTTTAGAAATCCTTAGATTTATGAGTCCTGTCCTTCCTAGAACAGCCCTACCTTGATATTTTCCAGCATTCCCCATTTTTCTAAATTGCCCATCTGACTTTTGCAGAGCCTGATGCCTGCGTAGTTCAGATCTCTCTATTTATCTCACTGAAATGTTGTTGGACAAGGCAGAATATATTATAGTTTTGGAAAAGGTTGGTAATAGAAGTTGATAAAGTGCCCAGTTTAGTCTATTGTTCATAGTCATTGAAAATAGGAGGTTTTGCAAGTTGTAGGTTATATCTAACATGCAGTGAGAGTTGGGATGATGACTGGATGCAGTTCTTTAATAGTCTTTTCATTTCATTGTCAGGCATCAGATCTGGAAAAACTTGTGCTGTAATGGGAACTTGAGAAGGGGTGGATGGGCACGGTGGGGAAGAGGGCAGAGAATGAAGACAGGAAAACAGGAACTGACTTTTTTGTGGCTTTAATGAAAGCCAGTTTCTTATCCCAAGTTGTGCACCAATGAAGTCAACAACAGTACTTGGCTGTATTTTTTTTGTTTGTTTTGTTTTGGGTTTGGGTTTTTTTGTGCGTGTGGGGTGGTTTTGTTGTTGTTGTTGTTGTTTTCTTTTCTGTTTTGAAAGCTGTAAATCAGATCTGAGAAATCTGTGTGTAGCAGAACTGTACCACTGACTTTGCCAGCATTCTGCTACTGCTGAAACCTTTCCACCTTATGCATGAGTGTATTTTTGAGGGAGGAAGGGAAAAGGGAGGGAGTGATTTTACTTGAGTTCACTGGGTGTGACCTCTCCTCTGTTATGAATACTGCAAATGATCCATTACCCTAATTCGGTGACTATAGAAAGCTGACATGAGTTCCTTGGCCATTTCAGAGTCACCTCTAATATTACCAGTTTTCATGTAGTTATTTACATAGCACTATAGAGGACATGGGTACTGTTGTAAGGGTGACACTTGGAGAAGTAACATCCTGTATGTGTGGCCCATATAATGAGAAATGACAGCTGACCACAGAGGTGAAAGGAGAAGGCCTAGAGAGCACGAGGAAAAATTGCTAGAAACGGGTACATCTCTACATGACTGAGCAAACACTGAGAAAAGCAGCAAACTGTGTTCTTCACTCGGTCATTTAATGCTCTGACTATATATATATTTACACCTCACCCTCTGCTTTTATTTTTAAGACTCTTTGGCAGGTGCTGACTTGCCTGCACTAAAGGCTTATGCTCAACAGGTTAAGATTACCAATTTGATTGCTGTTTTTATGTCACAATGTACATACAGTTAGAAGACATCTATCTCAATCTGTTGGCAGTTGAAGGGTTTTTATGTCTGCCCTGTACTCCTGTTTTGCTGGTAGCATTTGTACTCTCATTGGCTTTTCTCTCCCTAGTGGATTTCATGGTTGGAAGTAACACCTGTGGCCACTGTGCTCTGACAGCTGCAAGACTCAGATGCCAAGCTCTTGAATGTATTTTTTCTGTTGCTGTCATCTGGGCTAGAAGATAGCTTGCAGGCAGACATCTCAGCTATGCTGGTGTTCATTGCTTGTAGCTGGGTATCAAGGTGTCATTGGGCTGGTTAGCTTTTCACAAGTTCATTTATAGTGTACACGTTCACAGCAAGGAATTTGCTTTCTAATATGTGCCTTTCTGGGGAGTAAGTTTCTGGTCTACAGTTTAATGTGTTTAAAGCTCCCTTTAGGTCATCATTGTGTGCTCTGGGCAGGGTTGATCACTTCTTTTGTGCTCTGCATGGGGCCAAGAACACTGTAGGTCCACGGCAAATTAGGGATGCTCACAGAAATGTCTCATTAGCATATTGTACTTGACTGCTGCTGGAAGTGTTTGAAAGCTAATTCACTGTTTGGAAACAAAGCACCTGGAGCAAAACATAGCTGGCTCAGCTAACACATCCCCAGAAAGGAGACTGAGAGTCACAGTCTTGTGTCCTTCTGTTGCTCCAAGACTTGCTGTAGGGTTACGGTTGGTAGCATGTATACATGCGCTTTGATATAGCAGCCTCTGCGTGAAACTGGGTGAGATGCCTCAGGGTGAAGGAGTAGGGTGCCATAGGGTAAACTAGACTAAAGAACTCCATTTGTTTACTTGGTTTCACACTGCCTTACCTTGAAGATACACCATGTCTTGATTACACAATAGTTTCTCAAAAGAAAGGTGTTGCCTTGCTCAAGAACATGGTTCAAACTTTGCTTGGTGATTGAGCAAAGGATATGAAAGTAAACTGTGCCTTTGCTCAGGGCCCTGGAAGAGAACATGACTATTGCTCGTGTCCGAAGAAGATGCTTTTTCTTCATTCCTTTGTAGCTTTGCTGTTTCTTTTAAAATTCCAGAGAAGTATTTTGAAAACATGGCTAACACAGGCTGATTCCTGAATGACGCCAGGTAAGATGATGTAGCCAATAAATTCTTGACTTCATGACTGTATCACTGCCTGATGTATTGGTAGATGGCACTGTTTTGAATAGCCTTGCGACTGTTCTGGACAGGAAAAAGCCCTTGAAAGCAGCAAGGGTTGCTGTGTCCTAGAAATAGTATTTGACGAGTGTCATCGGAACTAGATATTTAAACACACTTTAAATCTCCAAAGTTGGTTGTAAAATTGGAAAGCAGAATTTGGATTAGAAATAGGAACCAAAGTTTATTCAATTAAAGTTAGAAATACCACTAATTTCTTGCCTACCACAAGCCCAGTGAGAAATATCCTGTAATTCCATTTCTATTCAGCAGAGTTTAAGTTGGAGAAGTGGCAAATGCAATTTTTCTGCATGAGACACAAAGGATTTTGTGGTAAGTCTACAGGTGGAAATATAACTTATGCACTGCATTCCGTTCAGCTCTTGAATGCTAAAGTTTGCGTCTGGAGTTTCAACAGTCGCGTAATTTCCTTCTGAAGACAATTAGTTTATACCTACTCTCTTGTACAGAGCTCTAGTCTTCAGAAAACTTCTTGTGGAAAATGGACACACAAATTAATTTGACTCACACAATTTACTGAAGCAACATCATGGAAAATATAGTCTCTCTCCTGTTGTAAGCAAAATGTGTTGGGGGAGAGATGACCTTCAGAGATAAGGCTGAAATGAAGCAAAAACGCATTCACTTCCTATTTCACACCGAGGGCTGATTTTTATCACAACACTTGGATGCATTTAGAAATGGAGTTTTAAGGACAGGGATGGACCTTCAAATGTACCTGTGTGGCTCTAAACACTACCTGGCCAATTATTTTTCTTCTGCTTGTCATACGCTAGTCTTTGAGGTGAAAGCTCAGAGTGATCAAGGTACTCCAATGCCTTTGTGTGTGCAGTCTGGAATAGATGTTTCCACGTGTTTAAGTGTGAAAACCTGTCTTTAAAAGTGAATGCATTAATAGAAATTAATATTTTTCTTGAAGGATTCATTTTTTGTGCATATATAAAAACATATTTCAGTCTGTTTTATTTCTGCAGTAAGCAAGCTCAAAAGGGGTTTTTTTATCTGTTGCTTATATATGGTTAAGTTCATGCTGAACCACAAAACTAGCTTAAAGACCTGCATGCTGGGCAAAAATAGTCGGCTGTTTTGCTGTAAATAGAGCAAAGATCTCTTTAACTCCATCACCTCCCCCTCCCTGCAAATGGTGCTGCCGTATGAGCTTACGGGTTTACTGGCAGGCACATCTCCCCCAGCAGCTGGGTCGTTAGCTAAAATTAATACAGGATAGAGCCCCTGGCAGAGAGTGTGCTGTAGGGTTGGTTACCAAGGGTCAGTATGGTGCCACAGAACATGTCGTGCCTTTCTCCCTCTGTGTGTGTGCATTTGCTGCATCTGTGACTTTGTTTTCCTCCAGCCCCTGCAAGGCACGTTTCCTCTACCCTGTTGCACAGCCACTATATTGTTTTGGTAGGTCGTGTTGTTCTGAACTCTTGAGGCAATTGAAAAAACCGTAACAACAACAACAAAACTATTCCCCAAGAATTACTTGGGATGGAATTCCTGCTTCTTGAAATGGATTTAATTAACAGGAGTTAATGTAGCTCACAATTCTGCACTCTGTTCACCATGGACAGGGTAGTACTAAATACAGAGGTGCTTTGCTGGTCTTACTACTTGGGGAAAAAAAATAACTAAAATATCACAGAATGGATCTGGTTGGAAGGGACCCGAAGATCCTCTCATTCCAAACCCCAGCCATGGCAGGGACATCTTCCCCTGGACCAGGTTGCTCAAAGCCCCACCAGCCTGGTCTTGAACACTTCCAGAGATGGGGCATCCACAACTTCTCTGGGCAACCTGTTCCAGTGCCCCACCACCCTCAATGTAGAAGGCAAAGTTCAATCTGTGTATAATAGATACATCATAATATGTAATACTTGGGATCTTTATGTCAGCTGCCAGCTACAAAAAGGCTGCTCTCTTCCATTGAGTCCTCACTACTGTGAGGCTGCATTTAGTACAGCCATTCCATGACATGTCATTTGTTTTGCTACCAACATATGACACTGGTTAATTCTTGTGATCGGGTGGGTGTCAGCCTATACAAAATGTTTGGGTAGCTCCACAGTTTCTAGTGTTGGTGGTACAAAGGACTTGAACACACCTCGTGTAATTTCAGCAGAGGGGCAAAGATGGAACGTGAAGAGCCACTGATTCATCTTGTTGCTCAAGATGTGACTCTGCCAATTCAAGTCAACTGCTTAATATTGGAAATAGTAGTGTGGCAGCTCAGGTACACCTCGCTTTTCTGAGGATTTGGCTGTGAGAATTCTCCAACTGGCCAGGAAAAGAAAACCCCAGACATACAGTAGGAACTTAAAAGAATAAATGGCCCTTATGTGCATCTTACTGCTTGTAATTTTTTGTCTTAGTTTCACATGGGATTTTGGGAAGTGATCTGCTTTGAAAGAGGTTGATTCCCCCCCCTCCCTGTTGTACCATATGAAAATCTTACTGTTCTAGCTGCTTTCCAGGCTTTGATTTGTTTTGGACTCTCATGACTGCCTAGATTTGTGAGGGTTAGGGAGGATGCATCCATGGCAAGTAACGTGCTGGCTTCTGTAATATTGGCATTGCTGAAGATAGCTTAAATCTGATCTGTAAGCCTACATTAGTACTGAAAGGCTGAGGCTTTTAAAGGTCTGTTCCTGGAGGCTTTCCTGGCTTCCGCTCCGCAGCCTGTGCACACTCCGATCACAGCCCCCTGTCAGTCACCAAGGGAAGTAAACGCTTTTGATGGTCCTGAGCCAGTGCCAAAAGAATCAGATGGCTACAGGAAGAGTTCTTCAAAATTTCTTAGTGACTGGCATGTTAATAATGTTAAAATACTTAATCATAAAATAATAACCAGAAGCCTTTAGCATACACCAAATCGTTATGTCTCTGCAGAAGTGCTCAATTGTTTGGCTGCTTTGTTTTACTTGCTGCGTTCACATACACAGAATTATTAGAGACCCTTCTTCTAGAAGTGTTAAAGAGGTGGCCATGCGGATTTTTGAATAAGCAATGCTTCCTGACATGCAAAACACTTTTGACTCCATCCTGCAACTTTAATACTTTTTCTTCTTTAAGAAGATGTGTTTGGTACAACAAAGACACCTGCACATCTGGCTGCAGAGATATCTTGTACCTCACTACTGTTGTTTTAGTCCCTAACATAGTAAAAGATTTTTCAATCCATTTTGGTTTTGAAAGGGAGCACAGGAACAGGTTTCTTTAATTTTCTCTCAGTATGAAATTTTAGTGATTTTTCTTTTTCGTCTTCTCCTTGCTCACAGAGCCATCTCATATTTCACAGCCGAGGAGCCAGCGTGATGGTGTGTCACATGCAGTTACATCAGTCACATTGGCAGTCATTACTGACACAGCTTAATGCAGTCTGACTGATGTAATCAGACATGATGTCTCTCACGGTGCTGTGTCACCCGGAGAAATCTGAAGAGACACAGGTTTCAGAAAAACACAGCTAAGGGTTGTTTTAGGAAACAAATAATAACTCAGGGCATTGTGTCTAGAGATGTGCACCCAAAACAAGTGGGGTGTTCTGGACAGACCAAGACCAGTGAGCTCAATGCTTTTCCTTAGGGCAGATAATGTTTTTTTCAGCCACTTGAATGGACATCATTCCTGAAGTTAACACAACTTTCTGCAGTAGTGAGAACTTTCTGTTCCTCATGTAAAGTACAATGATGCACATTTTAAAAAGTTCTTTTCAGTGCCTCCCTTTTTGGGACACCCAGTTTGTGACCTCCTGAATGCATCTGGTTTCAAGAAGCGAATGAGATAGCTCGTATTTGACTCTTAAAGGTTGAGAGTGTCAAGGCCACAAGGGAGTATATTTTAAATGCATAAAAATTTGGAAGGTGCTGTGTAGCCTCAATGTTGTGGTTTCTTTCCAATGGGTTGCACGTAAGTGTAGCTATCAAAACTGTTTTAAAAATATAGAACTTTATCTGTACTTCTGTCTCCATCTCCAGAAGTATCTTTTCATGTCTGCTCTTCAAACTGCATTTCTAACTTGATTTTTTTTTCCCCCTAAAAGTGAAAATGAACGCAAATAATTTATGCTTTTTTTTTTTTTTAATATATATATGTACACAGGAAAACAAACGTATCTCTGTTTACATGTCTGTCACCAGCATTTTGATGATCACTTTATAACTTTCCTCTCTCTGAAGTTAGAACTATCTCATCTTCCGGAGCTTAATTTGCACTCAGCATTATTTTGCTGTTTGGGGAACTATGGATTGAGAAAACAGTAGACCAATTTTTATACATTGTCTGTGGAAAATAGAAGAATGTGAGCATGGAGTTGCTCAGTACAGGACCCACTTTTTGCTCAGCAAAAGTCATTATAAAGGTCATTGCCTGGTATATGCAGTATGTGCTCTGTGTAATCCTTCTGGAGGGGACTATCCCATTTGGAGTAGTGGTAATTTGAAACTGAGTGGATCAAAGCTGATGGCTACTTGATCTCAGGGCCACTGGTTTGCTCCAGGTGTACCTAAAGCAGGGCCAGCTTTCGGCCTGGGGATTGGGATTTCCTGCAGTAGGATTCTCAGCCTTCACAGCCGTGCTTGTACCCTTTAACCTTGCACCTGGACAGTAATGGCATGATCAAAGGTTAGAACTCTGAGAAGTAAATGAAACTCTTGAAAGAAAAGTTCCTATCTAGGGACTGATAGCTCCTAATAGTAACAATAGTGAAAAAATTACAAAGCTTACATGAAGAACAGTTTGCAAATAGAGGGGATCAGAGCTGTCGAGGAATGTCAGCCTGAGAGGTCTTGGTCTGTCACAGTGACTGGCAACTGGCCAGACATGGTTTCCTAAGCTCATCCCTATGTCTCCTAAATCCTAAAGGAGCTGCTAGTCTGGCTACCCATCTCCCACTGACAATAGCCCTGGAAGCCAATTTAATATTCTGCTTTGTGCCAGCCAGCACAGAGAGGCTGCAGCAAGGGCCCCAACCATGAAAACATCTGAATAATTGCTGACAGAAGGCAATGCACTTCTGCCTAAAGAAGCTACAGTTTGAGTACATGATGCTGTAACAGGGTAGCTGCTCACTCACCCCACCCTGAGTACTCTTCGTTCTCATCTCTCTAACCCAGGCCCACAGCTCCATTTCTCTGGTTCTTAGATTAACCCTGGGATCCAGATCCATTATGAGTTGTTGTTTATGGTCTTGCCCATGACATTTCAGTGCTCCTGTGGAAAAGCAAATAGGCTGTGTTGTTTGACTGGTATCACAATTAGAACATAATTATTAAATAATCTTTAGTGTCATGTGGCAGGTGAAAAAGGCACTTTTTTTTTTTTCTGATTTCTTACACAGGGAGAGCAGTTGAAATACTTAACGTGCTATGTAATTTTAGGTGAAAATTAATTAGCAGAAATAGACAAGGCACCCCATGGTGTCACTGTTTAGTCAGTTTTCTATGAAGAATCACACTTTAAGAGGAAAAACAATCTTTTTCAGAATTCTCAAAACACAATAAAAACAAACAAATTAAAATTAGTAACTGATGTGTCACCTTATCATATGTTTTCTTTCAGCAAAGAGGTGATTGTTCTATGCCTTAAGTTCCACTGCCATTACCGAAGGAAAATGGGAGGAGGGAAGAGGATTAGCAAAGCCTATGCAAAAAAAAACTCAGAGAAATTCTATCATTTTTTCCCATGCAGGCACTACCAACTCCTGCTTGGAGAAACTGCTTCTGAACCTGTCCACGCAGGCTTTTTGGTGATAGTATATGTCAATTTGTGAATATTACAGAAATCTGTCTCTGCAACAGAATTTGAATCTCCTGGAGGGAAGTGGGAGCTGTCAAGGGCATTTGTAATGCACTGGTGCTGTGTGACAATGTGATGGTCATAAACAACATTTTGAGTCTCTAAATTACGGTGGTAAGTGGCCTAAAAGAAAGAGAAACAAGAGACTGTTAAATAAATAAATAAATTGATAGGAGGAACACTTTGATAAATAGAGCAACTGGAACAGATAGAGCAATGTAGCCCATTATGTTAAATCTATAAAGATATGGTTGATCAGAAAACTTAAAAGAATGATGTCAGTGTGGCTCACCTTAAATGAGATCAGAGATAAAATATCTTGGTGATTTCATGTAGGTAAGTATTTGATAAGTGTCGCTTGGAAGAAAATATAGTGAAAGAGAGGCTGCACAGGTTAGGTTCTTACAGCTGAAATTTTAGGAGATCTGTTCTCCAGCTTTACTGTTGAGCTTTTTTGCAAGAGTTCATGTTCAAGACAACAGACCCATAGAAATTCATGCCATCAAAATAGCTGGCTATTGTGCTTACCAGTGTGTTATCAACAGCATGTGGGAGCACACATGCTGTAATATTGTGCTTTGGGTTATTTGGCATGTGCTGTAAATGAGCATTTGGAAGAGAGAGGATCTGTGATTTGGGGAAAGACTGAAAGAATATCAGTGATTTTATTCACTATTGCTTCAGCTGGACTACTTCTTCCTTCCCCATAATTTCTGAGAGTTGGAAAACTAGTGTCAGTAGCCAGAACCAAGCCTCCTGCCCACACATTTGGTCAAAATTTTAATGCTGCCAAGAACAGTCACTGCTTTTTTTCCTTTACTGCAGAAAGTGTCGAAGTGGAGCTCTCATGCGTACACATAACTACATCAGACTTGTTGAAGTTTTATCTTAAACATACATCTGAAGGGTTTCTGAGGGTGGGTTTGTTTGTTTGTTTATC
This sequence comes from Megaceryle torquata, assembly GCA_024611175.1. Classification (NCBI taxonomy): domain Eukaryota; kingdom Metazoa; phylum Chordata; class Aves; order Coraciiformes; family Cerylidae; genus Megaceryle; species Megaceryle torquata. Next base: position 188,742 of record JANIJG010009249.1, on the reverse strand, counting down.
TGAAACATTTTAAAAATAGAAAAAGACCTTAATGTAATCAGGTACTTTTTTATTTTAATAGAAAAATCAATTTATATATATGGACTTCCCTGACTATTGATTTACATTTAGAGGCTCAGCCATCCCTCTTCTCTCCAGGCAGTTCTGATCCATTTGTCATTTTGGAGGTTTTATGAAGTGTGGCAGAGAAAGGCTGAATCTATTGTATCACATCTGTTAAGGGTCAGAGGCAAATAAAACCACCACACGGGAACATACTGCTAATGGGGTGGTAATTAATATATAGCATAACATAAACTTTGCTTTTGTTTCTCCATTCTCGGATAAATCCACATCAGTTTCCTCTGCTAATACTGCTTTAAGAGGTTGGAGGGTTTTTCTTCCATCACATCCTCTACAACTCTTGATTACAGTCTGTTCCATCTGCAAGGATATATTCGGGTATATTTAGCTTAAAGCATATGTGTAGTCTTTGTTGAATAACCAGATTGCTTGCACATAAAGATGAATGAAGACACTTAAAGTTGTGAAGTCTATTCTCCACAATGGGAAAAAAAAAATGCCATTTCAGGCTGGATACTTCAGAAATTAATGCTTGAGACGGTGTAAAAATACCTTGTTCAATGACCTAATATTTACTTAGAATATACATGGGACACCAGAGGGGTTTTTTTTTCTTTTCTTTTTCTTTTTTTTTTTTAGTTACAACATTGTATTTTAATAAAATAGAGAATTTGCTCAGTTTTTTTTTAATTCTCATTCCAAAAATCCACCCCTTACTACTTGAGCTAAATAAATGCTCAGGGTCTGTGTCTGTAATCTCAAAAATGGATTTTCTTTCCATGGAGGAAACGCTGTAGTAGATATATGGTGTCACCAATCTATGACAGAAGAACATATTCTAAAAAGAGACTATAATGATATTTTTTGGTGTAAATCATGTTATGGATTTCTTGGTAGAAATACAACTTTGATTTCTCTTGATTGTTTCAGGGGCAAGTATTTGTTTGATAAACACTTCCCCAAAATATCCAACTTCCTATTGCTGAAAGTGCTACATAGAATTATGGCAAATGAGGCAGGTGTGAGGTGCCAGCTTTGCTTTGAATACTTTTCCCACGGACAAGTATTTCTGTGTACAGATAATATAGAGGCTGAGTTTTCCTTAGGGGCATGAGTTCTCAAACACAAACAGGGGAGAGAATTCATTCTAAGAAACAGAAAATGGCTTCTTGGTTATGCTTCCCTAAATTGGGAGGTGAGACTCCAGGAAGTTCATAGCACCTGAAATAGCTTTTATTCTTCTTTTTGCTTTTACTTAACTATGTTTGAAGCTGATGGTGTCCCTTTAAATCTGCTGTCACTTGTGCTGCCAGGGAACAGAGAGATGCTTGTCTTTATTTCATGTGTTTGCCCAGCTATTGACTGGAATGAAGAGGATAGGCAGGCAAACAGCATTGATTTGTAATACTTCACATCTTTCTTACAGATGGAGGAGGTACAATTTCAAATTAAAGCAGCTTTTCTTCTGCAGAAAGCAGATCTATGCTTGTATCACTTCAAATTTGTATTAGACAATATTTTATCATTTAGAAGTGTCATGTTGCTACACTGAATAATGCAACGTGGGCTGACCTACTTCAATGTTGAAACACTGATTCACCTGTCAACATTTTTGAGCAAATGGAAATATTTGTGCTTGCCTTCAAGTGGACGTACAAAACAAGAGCAGATGTTTGCAGGCACGAATAAACCTCAGTGGACCAAGATGCATTTTTACTGTATATTGTAACCTGCTAATTTCATCAACACTACTCTTTATCTAAAGATGGTAGCTGTGATCGATAATATAAAAATACATCAGCATATTTGTGTGCTCATGTTAGGAGTTAATACCTACTGCCTGTATTGTATGAGTCCCTTTGATACATTCTATTATAAAGATGAAATATTTGGTATATGTATATTCCAAAAGTTCTGTATGTCATCAGCAATAAGGGAACAAACAGTTCAGCTGCTGAGCTAAAGGGCACATCTTTAAGTAGGCTATAAAAGGAGACAACATGTCCAAGCATTTGTTATGTAGGTGTCTTTTTAGAGTACTTAATTTCTGTATTGAAAAACCTCCCAAATTTTTATTAGCCATCTGTTTATAGTAGGTGTGTACTTGTTTTTTTCCATTTCACTGCAATTACTACTCTGGCAGCAAGAACAAGTTGAAAGCGTGGCTTGTCTCCTGAAAGATCTGCTTTTGTTACATATGGTTCCCTCTGTTAAAATACAGACCAGTTGCTCAAGCCACCTTAAGGGGAACACGTTCAGCACGCTGCTCCAGAAATCAGACGTGCAGGCACATGAACAGTAGCAGTAGCTGCATACATTATTTGCTGGCTGGAGCACCAACTGTGTATATAAATTTTCAGATTACTGTACTGGCTACAGCTTATTGCTACTGAGCATCCACTGCCACCTCCTTTTATAGGAAATGAACTATTCTTTGTAGGTAACTATTTATATTTACTTTTTACTTGGGGGATGTAATAATTAATGACAAATGTTTTCATGTATACATACACGCCGTATGTGTTGGCCTGACCTTTAAATGAACAATGTAATTGGTCCTGCTTAAAAGATACAGAACAGAGTGGATTATGCAGAGTTTTTATACAGCAAAGGAGAAGGGGAGAGGAATCTTCTTGGTTCCTGAGGACCAGGTTCAGCTCTTGACACGAAGTTGTTCTAAGAAAGGCTTTGATTCTGTCTAATCACGGCACTTGGTGAAATCACAGTTGGTTTCTGACATGCAAATTAAAACTCGTTTTTTTTCCTGTAGCTGCTGTCATCTCTTCTGGGACCAGTGCTACACATGCGTGGTGGGATGGGGGCTTCTGCCTTCTCCTTTCAGCCTCTGACTTGGCTGTCTTTAATTCTGAGTCAGGAATGAACAGGCAGTTCTGCCAAAGCTACTCTTGCAGCTGGGTGATATTCAAAGGGCTACGCTGATATGTTGATATTCAAAGGGTCTGCCGTGCCCTACACTGTGCATAGGGCCTTAGCTACAAATGGACAGGAATTTCAATGTTGCTTGAAGGTACTGAGGTAGGAATGATCTCGGCCATAGAAGGCAGCTCTGGGATTAATTGTGTCTTTGAGACAAAACTTTTTTGAATCCTCTCTTCAGTTTTATTCCATCTTAATGAACGCTGATCTACTCAAGGCCGTGAATGAGTACAAGTTAGTCCTCTATTCTTGCATGTTTATGTGCAGAGTTTCTTTTTAGGTAGTAAAGTAAGTGAAAAGAAGTTGGTTCTCCCCCAAAGGATGGAAGAAGGAAACTCAGTAGTAATTGTGGAAAAAGTTTCTTTTCTGTTTCAGACCCAGCTATTTTTAGATACTACTCAAGAAAACATGTAAGATTTTTCTATCACTCATCTCAGCTACTCACCACCAAGTTAATTATTACCCATCTAAAATTCCATGTAGCTCAAATAATTGTTATCTCTGTTCCTCTCCCTTTCTCTTTTTCATGAACATTTACAACATTTCTGTTTCTACAGCTTTCAGATACTTAAGGTGTGTTGTCAAGCATGTATTCTGAATTATCCCTCAGAATTAATGAGCAAGCTTACCCACAACTGGGTCATTTTTCACTGTATATAAAAAATAAGCAAGAAGGGCATATTTTAGTACCTACGGGCTGCTGTAGGTATAACATTGTATTGATGTATGGTACAACCTCCTTATTAAGATCATTGCAGGAGTATTTTGCATGTGGTAGGTGCGTAATGTGCAAGTGATACGTGTAGCTGACAGGAGCCATCACACTGATTCATACCACATTTGTGCTGTAAATTTTCTCTAAGCAGCAGCCACATCAGCGGTATCTCTTACATATCTAAATATTGTGCACAGGCATTTCCACCTATATCCAAGCTTTACCGTGGCCTCGTTTGTTTTACCTTTTGCAAGTGATAATTTAATGCTAATTTTTTCCTGGTTTCTGTACAGTGATATTGAGGAAAATGTATTACTTCCTAGAAAATAAAAGATGGGATTGGAGAAGGCAGTTGCCAAGGATGAGACATTAGCAGCCTTATTGATATGGACTTGCAGATCTATTCCTGTTTTATAGTTTAGATTGGGCCCGGGCTGGGCAAATGTCCTGAAGGGTGGCTGTTGTGTTCAAAACAGCAGCATGGGCTCGCTGAATGCACAGACACCCTACAAGCAGTATGTGGAGCCTCATGTTATGTAGCTGTGGTAGCTAAACAGAGAGAAGACTTCAGTACCACATACCCTGACTTCTGGTATCTTGGTTCCTAAAATTCTTGTCCTGCAGCGTATACGTTGGTGACAGTAACTGTGTGAGAGTAGCCTTGAGTGGTTTCTTGTACTCAGCCTTTGGTCACCACCTTCAGCTGTTGTATGGGGAGTGCTTTGAATGCTTTTAGTCTGTTTCAGAGGAGAACCAAACAAATTGACTCAAGCTAGCACTCAGTGATGATTTAACCTGTCAGACACTCACCATTTGAATCCTCCCTTAGGACAAGTGCTGAGTGCAGATTCCAAGTGTCTAGCTTCTGCTGCCCTAGTGCTCAGAAAGAGCACTGTATCTCTATCACCCATATGGTGAATATCTGTATTTCCAAATCCTGATTTTTTTCGAATAACCCTTAGTGCTGTTTGAAAATCAGTCTTTTTAAGAACTTGCAACTTGAGCATTTGGCATCTCTCATTATTATTATTATTATCTAAAATCTTTGCCTTAAGCTTGATGGACTCAATATCACTTTTTACTCAGACTGATTTGAATTTCAGTAACGTTGTTTTCAAAGTATCATTGTGAGGTTTTAGTGTTTCCATTGATCAATTCTGTTTTGCTTTCATTTGTCTTGTGCAAGGTGAATAGAACTGAACCATGGCTTAAACCTGAACAAAAGAGAAATCAATTTATTTTTACTGTGAAACAAAAATATTGTGACCAGGTTTTGGTACGTATCATACAATCAGAGGAAGACCAAAATATAGTATCGGAGATTTGCTCTGTAATGCAGCTACATATCTCTTCTACGAGGTCCTACAAAATTTGTTTCATTGAGTTTTCAGGGGAATTTCAATTCGGCTCAGCAACTTCATAACCTTCAAACTAACATCAGGACAGTGGGATTTTTCTCAGTGCTGTCTGTCGTGGCTGTCACCGCCAAAAAGTCTTGAAAGGTTTTCGGGTTCCCCTGCCAATTGTCCAACCCTGTGGAGTTGATAAAATGCTCAGCCTTTGGTGTGAATGCATACTTGAGATTTGAATGCTACTCTCGTTGATTTAGGAGGTTTGCAGACAGGAAAACTAGGTGTGACTCTTAATTATGCACTGGCAATAATTCCAATTGAATGAATGTGAGTTCTTTTAAACATAGTGCATTTTAAAACTAATCATATATTGCAAAGTACAGTTCCTAAATTTTTGTTATGATGATGTTTTCTTCACTCTTTTCTCTTAAGGGTCCTGTAGAACACTTAATTTCTCAGAAACTGAGCTCTAGGTTTAATGTTTTCTTTAATAGACTACCCCACTCTCACAGCTTTTTTGTGTCTAATGAAATATAACTAAGTAGTAAAACTGATTAAGTTGAAAATAGCAGTTTTTGTAATGAGGAAGGAGCATAAAAATGATTTAGGACTAAGATACTGATTAGATTTTAAAGCAAAATCTAACTAATGAGATCTGCCAATTTGATAAGTGATACTTAGATGTAATTTTAATGAAGACAAGCTCTTTTTTTTGAGCTAAAGGAATGTTAGGTTAAGAGTATTAATAATAAGTATTTTCAGGATTTTGTTTACCTGGGAGAGTTCACTACTTACAGTGATGGCACCTGCATATTCTCTAGACCGGTCTTAACCTTTTCCAGCAATTAAATTATGGCCCTAGGAAGCTAAGTGATAAAACACTTACTAAACTCAGAGAGGTTAGGATTTTGCCCTGAAGCTCAATATTAATATGTGATGTGTTGTTGCGTGGTATATATAAAGTGAAGGTAATATGATGAAGGAAGGACTTTGAGAACTGTTAAAGAGAAACTTGGAAACAAAGAAAAGTGAGAATCCTTCCCTGACATAACATAGGAAAGTTAAGCAATCTTCCTAAATTGGAGGCTGTTTTCTATCTTCTTAAAATTTAGTGCCTATAATTTTGTGTGGTTTATCAAGCAAATAAATTACGATGTCAGGTCAGCCCAAAACTTGCTCTGTTTGGTGAATTCCCTAGTAGATGGCAATTGCCAGACTGCCTGGGTACCAACTGACTAACTTGCATCTCCTGGCATGTTGATGTCACAGGGAGGTGCAAGTCATCTTGGAAAGCCATGTTTTCTTCAACAACTCTTCCTGCTTGCCTTCCTTATGTGCTGTAACTGGAAAGCTGCTGATGTAATAGGGCGTTGAAGATATACCAAGAGCCAAGATCTCTTTGGCTCGCGATCAGTGTCTTAAGGCCAGTAGTGCCCAGCCTGGGTCATGCCTACAGGCATCTCAGGAGGAGATCTTCCTTCTGAGATAACTGACGCACTTCTTCATGATCACAGCCTATGAATGGAAATTTTCAGAGGAGCAGACACTAATCTAGATATCGTTTTCACTTTGTTTCTTCGCCTGTGCTGTCTGTAGGAACCAGCTTAGTTGCTAGTCCTTCCTTAAGAATAAAGTGGCAATACCCTTGGGTAAGGCTAAACGGGATTGTTGTAGGTGTGTACTTATGGTTAATTTTTGATTTGTCAGGTGACCCACCAGGTCGCAGACTTGTGAGGCTGCTGAAATTTCTACATGATTTCTTTTATGCCATAGTATTTGTAAGAGTGTCCAACCTATGACCCCACTTTGTCCTTTAAACTGAGATCTGGAGAAATACAATAAAATAAAAATGAAAGTATGAAGCCAGTTGTATCAGATCTGTTCTATAGAGCAAACCTTTCTCCCAAGATAGGACCTCATTTTCTTTAATTGTACAAGTCCCACTTACTGTCGGGAACACACATCTAATTAACCCACCACCAGAGTGTTATCATGACAGCTGGTTCCTGAGGGTTCTTCAGACCTTTAAGAAGATGTAAATACAAGCAAGATGACATCTCAAATGCAGAGTCAAAATGAACAGTCTTTTAAACAACTGAAAAGAATACATGGCACTTTTCTTTCAAAGAGGACCGTAATCCCGCTCCACAGTGTCAGTCAACATAGCTCTGTAACTCAGTTGCCACAGCAACCTGATCTCTACTCACGGCAAAGGAAGTGAAACATGTGGGAAAAATTTTGTGCTCCTCCAAAAAACCCCACGATTCCAAAAAAAAAAACTCTACAAATTCAGATCCCTCCCCCCCCCCCCCCAAAAAAAAAAAAACAACCAAGATTAATCAAACTTCTTTGCAGTATATATTGGAAAATGATAGTTACTTAAAAAATAAGACACCATACCTAGTAAACTACCAAAGTTACAAATGAAGAATTGCTAGTTTAAAGCTAGAAAGATAAAAGAATTGTTTACACTGTGGGCTTCAGTTTGGATAGTTTTCTATACTAACAAAGTGTGTGGAAATACACTTGAGAGTTCCCAATTTGGAAGTTGGTTTTTGTTGTCTTTCTTCTTGTTGTTGATGGTGGGGTTTTGTTTTGGTTGGTTTTTGGGTTTTTTTTAATAAGGGATTATTAACCTTTAAAAAATAATATTTTGATTGGCCTTTAAATGCACATATAGAGGATTGCTTTTACATATAAATACAGACTGACTTGAGGTCGAACCAGGAATAGGGTTTCCTAATCACACTCCAGGACAGGAGCCCTAAGAGAGAGTCATGTTTGAATATTACTTTTCTACTGTGGACCCGTGAACTGCTGCCAGCTCACCCAGGGTGCTGCATGATATCAGATCATTTCCAATTTCTATATGAGTCTATTTGCTATAAGGCAGCTTTAGTATAATAAAAATAAGCTATTAATAAATGAACCTATTTTAAAATGATATTGACAAAGTGAACATCTTTTTGAGAAGTGAGGGACAAACATTGATACATTCTGGTAAAAATTTTAGAGGAGAAGTGGTTGTGCTGGTGGAAGGCTAAAGAAAACCTGGAGGCAAACAACTATCATCTTTCTTGATTACTTCTCTAAAGATTACTTTCAGCATTGCGCAGTCAGCAAAGCTGAATTTGATCTTCTCTTTTCATACAAGGTATATTAATTCCTGACTGAGGGCAAGTGATGAAATTGTGCTGTGTAATTATACCTAAGAAAATTTATATAACTGTGCCTGTGATTATACAATGTCATGTTTAGTGTAAACTACCACTTCAGTCAGTGGTAATCCATACTTGGCATCCATATGTGGCAAATTTATAAAATATATTGTTATAGGTTCTCTAATTTAAGTTCCAATCTTCTATTTTTGACCACAGCTCTTTAAACGCTGCATTTCTGACGGAAGATAAAAAGACAGCGTTGGTCAACTTTTTTGTGGTGGAGTTAAGCACTGTTTGGATTGTGTTGTTTTTGAAACTATAACTACTGCAATTAGCTTTAAACTGACTGTAGTATAGCAAAGATTATACCACTTAGGAACATGGTGGGATCTTGTAATTTTTAAATCTGATGAAAAATTCCAGAATATTTTTATGAAAGTGAACTTTGGCAGACTTGCTTTGAAAAGAACTATGGTAACATTTGATAAAAGCTGTAAAATACATAGAGAATAGCTGAGTGAGAATAACCCTGGCTATGTGATTAAACAGAAATATGAAATAGATGGAGGAGTGAAAGGTCAATTGTAGAGAGAAATTACTAGCTCCACTAGCAGTTTCATGTCTTATAACTATAAGACAGGTTGCTCAGGTTAAAATGATATATATTCTTTATATGTCTAAGCTGACCTCTAGGAAATTGCATTGGAAATAGACCTGAGAGGAAAAATTGATTGGGAGATGGTGGTTAAATGAAGGTGTTTGGAGGTTTGAAACAGAAAAAAAATTACAAATATTCCCTAATGCATCACTTCAGACTTAGGGAATTTGACCTAAAAATTAATTCTGTTTTGTTCTGTATCTCGTAACACTTGTAATGGAAGCAAGACTACAACACCTTCTCAAAACAGGAGTCGCGTTTTAGGTTGCTAAAGGCAATTCTGGTCTTTCAGTCTTTTTCTTTTAGCATCTCTGGTATTGTCTAAAGGTCTGTTCTGCAGTCTCAGCAGGGAATAGTCTTGATACAGGACCCATAGCTTCTTTAATATGTTTTTATGAAATTGTGTCCAGGAAGAAACAATCCATATTGGGCAGTCACCCAAATGTTATTTCTGCGAATGAAACTTAATTATTGTTCAATGACAAGAAGGCAAGGATCCTTTGGCAAAACATTTTTGTGTTTGTGGGACTGATGGAAATGAAGGAGAGGAAAAGCCAGTCCATACACCTGATGGATTCCAGTTGTAACCAGCAGAGCATGTGCCACAACTTGACATCTTTGGGAAAGCTACATAATTTTTTTGCCTGCCAAATGAGCTTATTTAGGTTAAAATGACCAAAATAGACAGCTCCCATGTTCTGTTTATTCAGTTCATTTTCCCTGCGTATCAGTATGTATGATTTGTGATGTAGATGAACGTATATGCCATGTGTTCACCAATATGGGGTGCTGGAATCAAGTAATGCATTTGGAATGTTTATCTGGTTGGTTTTTTCCTGATTCTTAGCTATGCTGGCTGTTAGATGAAATAATGAATGTTCTATCTGCTTCAAATCAGTGCCAGCTTCAAGACAATAATTCTTTGAAATGTTTTGCAGCTGTTCTGAATATATTTATTTTTCACAGCATGAAAAATAGAATATTATAATGCATTAAAAAATAGGAAAATTCTATAATGGTGAAAACGTAAACAAAGCTTGATTTTTTTTTTTATTTTTTTTTTTTTCCCCTCTGTAGAAGGGAATTGCAAAGTAGCCTGATCCCCAGCTCCTAGACAGGCAGTATGTGTAAATTACCTTTACACATTTTTCAATATCTTGCAGCCTAGTTAATCTGTGTTGTATAAATATATTACTGCAAGAGAATCCCTTTCCAGACAATATCTTGGCCTTCAAAATTTTTATAAACTAATGTTTCTTAAGTCCAAGTCTATTAATTAATGGACATAGCCCATGTTATGAAACAGTAGAGAAGGAGACTTTGCTATCACAGCTGCACTGATGTAAATCACATAGAATTATAGGACATTTAGCCTGGTAGAACACAGAACAGGTACTATGTTTTTCCTGATTATTTTCTCAGTGAGAAAAAGATTTCTGCTCTAGTGTCTTTATTTATAGCGTGGCTCACTTTTTTACATGACTTCCCTATTCTTACTAAATATTTGTTATATTATTATTAAAAGCAAGTGTTTTTAATGTGAAAGGCAGTCCAGATGGGGAAGTTACTGTGGAATCTGGAGGGTCACAAATATCATTAATGCTCTGACTAAACAATAATGTTTAATGTTGAAGTGACTGTATTGGAACAGTGACCCGTATTTACTTATAAAATGTCTGCTTTGAAAGAATCTTTGGTATATTGGAGTTGTGTGGCAAATCCAACTTAGTTTTTCAGATCTGAATAAAATTGTCTCTGTCTTGTCTTCTTTCCAGTGGCATAGCTCGGTCACACTCTTCGGCTGAACTTGCAGCAGATGAAGAGAGGTTTCCTTGAGTCTTCAGAAAGGGAAGAAGTCTGGAACTAATAATTAGGTGAGTTTAAAAGTAGCAACTGCAGCAACATTTCCCTTTGTCACAGGTATGCTATCAGATTAAAGTCTGGGAAAAATGTAGGTAAAGACTACTGAAAAAACCCCAGTGAATTTAAATTAGAGGTAAGTATTTAATCAATATTTTATTCCATGTAGGCCAATTTGTATAGAACTTACATTTTTAAAATCACTTCTGAATAGTACTTACTATGCAGATTATGTACAGGCACACAGCTCATTATCAGCAAAGATTATCCGCTCAAAATTTGTTGTGAATAAACTGGATCGATCTTGTAGGTCAACAAGTAAATTTCTCTACATCAAAGGGATGACTGTTCTTTGAGAACCAAATTTATGATACAAGCAGACTTACTAACTGAAGATTCACTTTCCAGATATACATATATTATTTATTTTTTTTACCCTCACCAACGCTAGAGGATTCCTCTTAACTGATTTCTTAACTAGAAGTGTATTAAAAATTAAGGTGGGCAGTGTGAAGATAGTCAAGCTGAAATTCAGATTGGGACTTCAACTGAACATTCATAGGAACATTTCTTTTCTTATGCTGTTTGGAAGTCTACTCAAGATCCATTGCTGATATATTATACGTATTTTGATTTTATTCCAAATTACAAATACAGTTTTCCAAACAGTGAAGCTACCATAAAAGGATTGTCTTCTGACCCAGTGTTAGTCAGTTCTCCAGCTGATGTGTCTTTGAGCCATTTTAGTAACAATATCTGCACGTATGCCAGATGTTGCCCATTGCTCCTTGGGAGAGAATTCTTCACCTGAGATGTTCTGCTGTCCTTTCTGTCTGTCCAACCCTGCAGTCTGTTTTGGACTGGGACAGCCCTCTGTCATGAGAATCATCGTTTGTGCTTGGTGAATGGGTTGCTCTTTTTATTTTGCAAGAAAAACAAACATACTGAAAACATATACGTTACGTTCCCTGAAGAGTTCATCAGTGCAGAATACAGCTGGGTATCTCTGCAAACTGAGTTAATGCTGCAGAATAAATCTTAAACTGTTTTTCAATTCCCAGAGTTTATACTTGGGTAATAGGAATATGTGGGTTCCTCATCATATCCAGCTTGTGAAAAAACAGATTGTGACAGCCTTTGAGTTTTATTTAATTTAATTTTAGAACAGATACGATTTTACTAAAGACACAGCATGAATACATGAACAAACAAATTAAACTAGTGCTATGGAGAAGTGTTTTTTCACCTCTAGATTTAAATTTTAAAAGTGAAGGGTTTTTTTCAGGGGAGAATTGAGAATAACCATAACTTCTGTCAGTTCAGTAACTTCTTCAAGAGTTGCTATATGGTTGGACTAAGAGACTTCAAATTACAGGGAGTGCTTTGTTCAGTAAAAACCATTAATTTACAGTGTGTAAGTCCATATTAGTTTGTGTTATTCTTTTTCTCTGCACAGTTCATCTTTCCCTCCTTTAAATTCCTACATTCTGTTTGCTTCAAGTGCTTACAAGGGTGGATTTCTGAGGAAGAGAGTAAAAGAAATCTCATTCACGGGCTAATTGGTAGTGCCTGAAGCCATATGTAAATATATGAAGTTATTGCTGCCTTGCTCCTTCCCGTTCAAGTCAGAGCTGTGCTGTACCTGTGGCTTGCATTAGGGGTTGCTTTTTCATGTTTCAAGTGTGCATTGCTCCAGGTAGGTGCATGAGCTCGCTACATGCAGCCAATGAGTGGGGCACCAGCAACATAATGACAAATACATTGTAATTCCTTCAGAACCAATTCTAGATGAAACTGCTTGCATAACCACTTAATTTTCTGTCTTCTTTATCATTAATAATGGCAAATATTAGCTAATTTTTATTCCTTTTTCCCTGCATTCCTTCCTTTCGCTTAACAAAAAGATGGCTTTTCAATGTGAAATTCATTTTCTTAATCTTGTTCCTGAGGTATCCCAGAAAGTGGAGGTTCTGAGAAAGAGCAGCCTTACACAGCTAGAGGAAATGGTTTCTCCTGTCTTCTAGCAACATTTTATCAAAGCGCAGCCTACTCATAGGACAGGTCTATCAGGAAGTTAATCATTCTCTCAGTAAAATGGTTTGTGGTAGCACAAAGTGTATATGGACATTAGTTACAGAGAACTAAATACAAATTTCACTAGACTTACCAGAGCAAAGCAGTTGCTTCAGTGCTGACTACATATCCTACAAACTTTATTCTGTTATCTTTGCAAGCACTAGTTTTGCTGTTGCTTTTTTTCTGTCCTTCTCTCATTGCTAGTTTTCCACTTCTTGTTGAGTTACGTGCTAATGTGGTAAGCTCTGTCAGGCAAAGACTGATTTTATTTGGAAAAAAAGATTGTACATTTGTGTAGAACACATGTCAGGAGGAGAGCTAAATTCTTAAGAGGAAAATTCCCAGTTTTTACCATGAAGCTCAAGGGCAAGCATAAATATAGGACCTGGAACACAGCCTGTTAGAAAAAGGAGGTAAGATTTGAAAGAACAGAAAACGGCGTTGAACGCTGAGGTGATAAATATGACAGCTACTCTACTCCTAAGGCCAGGATGGAAAAACATATAAACCCAGTATGATTCAGTGGAGACGTGTATATATTGTGATAGGTTTATCACACAATATTTTTAGGTGCAATACTATTTAAGTAGTCTGCTGATTCTTTGCAGTAAAACCAGTCAACATAAAGAGGTTGGGCTCTGTTCTATGAAGCTGTACATATATTGGGTAACCTAGGCTCAAGCATACTGTCTCATTAACTTCCACATAAACACTACCTAGACTTTTAGTTGATGAGCATACTGGAAACACTACAGACAAGAAGGATCAATCACAGTGGTGTTTTGTTGTGATCGATAGAAGACCTCTGTGACAATAAGCTGGGAAATGGTTTTCCAGAACAGCTTATATGTCTAAAGAGTAAAATACATCCCTACCTGTGGCAGTCCTACCAACAGAGGATTTAATTCAACCGTTATTTTCCCTGTAGAGAGCAGAATGGTGCAGTCTTCTGATGTGACCCTCAGTGTTGTTTACTTCCTCATTAGAGTCCTACGAGTACGCTGCGCTTTGATACAATGCACACAATAGGCACTTATAAATTTCCCCCACAGGCACTGTCCCTGGTTTCTTTAGTGAATAGCATTATGGAGATTCCCAATTCTGACAAAGCCCTTTGGCTGTAGCTCTTCTGTCTGTTTACTGTAAGCAGTGAATGCTAAAGTAGCAATATTAGAAAAGAATCAGAAGTTTCCCCGAATGGTCACCTAGGTAATTTTATTAATATATTTTAAATCTCTTAAGAGAAATCAAATGAACTGTTTTAGTGTTGCATCGAGGTCTACAGTAAACCTAATGACTAGATTTCAAGGTGGACATATACAACTATGTATCTTTGTGTGTCTGTATACATACACATATTTTAATATCGGGAAAAAAACTATTAAATTTGCAAAATATCAACTTACACTTCAGGCCAATCTATGGAACATCTAGTTTACCAACAGATGTAATTTTAACGGTAGGATTATAGCCTAGTATTCAAGAGACTGGAAAATTTGGGGAATTGCAGAATAATAACTATTACTATAATTATAACAGCAGGGATTTAAAAAAAAAAATAAAAAAATCTATTTGTCTGACAAACAGCTGCACCTGGAGCTTTTCTTACCAAATAAAATTTTCTCTCTTTATTTTCAAACAGTTTTCAATTTTCTGCAGCATTGTGTATTTTTAATTACCTCTATGAATTGTGATTATTTTCCCTGGAGTTCAAGCAGTAAAGGTCAAATGTAATCATAGTGATGACTTTGCTCTCTCAAGAGGGGTTTATAATGTAGAAAGGAACCTTTTTAAATTTTTTTTAAAAATTTTTAAATTGAGACTGTTGTTTACCTAGTAAAGCAAAACTGATTGACTAACAGATGCCTTAAGCTAAAAGTCCTTCATGCTTTTTCACATTTTCAGTGAGTGCTTTAGTTATTATGAAGAAAATAAGATTAAGACCATGTTAAATTGTTACAACATGGACTAGAAAACAGGCTTTTAAACCACAACTTTGTCCTATATTTCTTCCAAGTCCTAATTTAATTCTACTTATTTTTTCAGTAGGAAAATTCCATTAAGCAAACACCTGAATTATGAAACACAAGAAAAACTCCCACATTATTGTCTTTAGTGCTTTGTGAGTTTTGTCTTTGAGTGGGTTTGTTTCTCTAGCAAAATTATTCTAAAGAAAAAATGACATCATCAATATGTTTAATGACAACTTTGTACAGAGCAAGTTTGTTAATTTCAGGTATACAGACAACATTTTTAATTAGGACATACAGACTTGCTCAGGACAGAATATGGCATTATTTTTCCTGTCAGTTTGTGAATTCTGGACTTCATCTTTTAAATCAATTACCAGTTCCTTGGAATCATGTCTCCAGGAAGTTGAGCTGAAAATTTTCTGACATTGCTGACATTTTCTAATTTATTTACAGGTTACAGTTCTGATAATTTGGGGAATGGGTAATTAATTGTGGCTGAGTGCTTGTCTCTTATTTAACGTCCCTGAATAACTATCGCAGTATCTTAATGGTGGTGAAAAGTCTCTAAGGTCTGCTTGGTTT
Organism: Megaceryle torquata; assembly: GCA_024611175.1. NCBI lineage: Eukaryota > Metazoa > Chordata > Aves > Coraciiformes > Cerylidae > Megaceryle > Megaceryle torquata. Next base: position 173,365 of record JANIJG010009249.1, on the reverse strand, counting down.
CTCTGCTTTCCTGGAAAGGGAGGATTATCTGTTTGTTAGTGATCATGGACCTGTTTGGGAAACACCAAGAGATTTTTGTCTCCATTTATGCTCATGCTTCATGCTAAGACATGAAGGACTGTTGTTACTTAGTTAAGTGTACTTGTAGTTAGTTCACTGGACAGCCAACTTTGGCAAAGTTCTTCATGAATTTGGCAGGAATAAAAAAAGTTATTCAACAGGTACAGTGATAATCACAATGAGATTTAGTTATGAACCCATTTTTTTCCTGCAAGTATTTGAAATACCTTCCTCTTCCTAACAAGAAAATACTTCAGGTGATAAATGATAAACTACTATCTGCAAACATTGCGTATGGAAAATCTGGGCTGACACATCTAACAACTTGGATACCTTCACTGTGGTTTATTTCTGCATGACAGTAATACATGATGCCATAGCCAATTCACTCTAGATATGCCTATCTGATAATCTTAGATTGGGATCTGAACCCTCTATATTATTTATACAACATAATGTCAAGCTGAGATAAAACCCCCAAATGTCCCTCACTTTTGGTTGTGCTTACATCTGATGTTGCCATTTCCTTTTGTGTCAAGGTGTAACCATGAATGCCTTCAACCTTCCTGAACATATATTTCTATATAACACACTTCCAAAATCCCCAAATAAGCCAGAACGTGGAGAACTTGTGCTTAGTTTAGAAGCAATACTTAATTTTGGATTATGAAATCACATAAATTGCTTAATCTATAAAATTGAATCTGGGTAGAAAGAGTTCCTTCAACTGTGTTCTGCAGTAAACACTATCAGTGAGCAACTGTTCCTGCATTCCTTCACTGCTCACTTACTGAAGGAGGCTAGGACTTTAAAGTTAATGAAGTCAGTAGCCTATACTAAATAAGAAACATGACTTTATCCCATGTAGAGTGGAAAACGTTGTAGATAATACTATGAAAAATGACTACATGGTGATTTCATACAACATATGTAGGCGTAGATAAGAGATACAATTTCTTTAACACTTTATCATGTTATGACAATTTAATTTCCTACTGAGTATGAATAATTTTACTGTGAATTAATTTATCACCAATATTAATTCCGATGTTGGATGGTCTCTCAAATCAGCTGCCTATATTACTTAAACAGCACAGATTTTTACTTTCGTAAGTTAAAGTACTCTCATTAATACCATTTTTCAGTAAGTGCCATGTTCCTTACTTTGAAAAATAAAATAGTTCACACTCAAAAGGAGTGAATCTTTATTGCTAATTTGACTAGGAAATTATTAAAAGACACCACTCTGTTAGTCAACTCTGTAACTAAGGTAAATCTAAAGTTTTCATTTCCTTAAAAAATAAAGCCCCTGCTGAAATCTAGAACACAGAGATGAAAAAAACCCAAAATCAGAAACTTATATTTCCTGTATCATTATGGCTGCATCATATATATATATAATATAATACTCATCACTTTGAGAATTTTGCCTCTATTTGTCTTTAAGAATTGTCCTCCAGATTAATGATTTTTTTAATAAATAAGTTAAATACCACAGTGATAAGTGCTCTAGAAAAACCAATGACAAAATTAACGACTACCTCTTCATCTCACAGTTTGAATGTTGCACAGTAAATATCAGAGTGTGAATGAAAGTTCCTAATATCTACTCATGAACCTACTAATGCCCGTGAAAACCACAAAGCATCATCCATAAATAAATGAGGGCAAGGTTAATGCCAGCGAAGGAACTCTTATTCTGTCCCTTCTAATCTTTTACCTGCAGTCAGTTTTTAGTCTCAGATATCAGGGGAAAACACAAATTAATATGAATGAGGGCAACTTAACAACAGAGAGGCATAATACACTGATGAATCAATTGTCATGAGGATTTGCATGTAAAATTTAAACTCTTTATTAGCAATGCAATAGATTTTTCTTACTCTGCAAAATCCAGGCATAACCATCTGTTTTCAAGCTGTTTGGAATCCTTCTTTAATATTAATTGTGTTAACAGGAGCATACATTTATTTCCTTACCTATCTGTGTAACTTCTAAACAGTTATCTTGTTGCCATATATATTTCTAACCTGATGATCATTTGAATACATGATGATTTTGGCTGCCTTTTGAGCTTTGTACAAAAAATCCAAGATTCTCAGGAGGAGGAATGTTAATGGACTTAGTTGGAGCTCCTTCAAGCGGCTGTTCACTTTGATCTTTGAAATGAGTCATCACAACTCAGAGATGATCACTGGGCAAGGCTTAGAGGGGTTTGACTGATCTGTGCACAGTGTGTATGTTAATGACCCTACACTAGGATTACCTGATAGTTTGCTTTTAGGCTGTTTACAAAGTTAAAGAAATGCTACAGCATCTTAGTTTATTCTTGTTTGTGCTCACCTCCCCAAGGTAGTTTTTTGTTACTGCTTTGGAGATACTGGTCTTAGAACATTAGAATTTAATTGCCTGTTATCTTACTGTTCCTACAAGCTTGTTGTATTTGGTTATGCATTGGGCAGCCAAAGGCATTTGGGTGTTAAATATTTGAAATTCAGCTCACTTCTCATTTGTATTCCCTTACTATTATGTTGTACCTAACGTGACTTCGATGCAGAATTTGTGATGTTTTTGTTCAGGACTTCAATATGCTAGCTGTTCATTCTGCTATTGTAAAACAAGTGGGGCTGAAGTTAGAAATATTACTGCAAACAGTGGAATAGCTGTTGCCTCGAGCCCAAGATCAAGAATCTGAATGGTCGATGATATGCTGAGCAGAGTGAATTAGAATTCATGGGTTTTTTCTTATGCTCAACTATGCTGAACGTTTTTGGTCCCTTTAAAAAAATACCATTATGCCAAAGAGGAAGAATATTATCAGCCCTTTTTAGCAAACCATAACATTTAAATGCCACATCTAATTTTTCAGAGGGTATATTTATTTTTTTTATTTTATGTTTTATTTTTTTAAAAAATGAAATCTCACAATGAAGGTGAGGAGAGAGAACTCTCCATTTTTACTGGGATACATTCACACATTACACAAAATGTTCATGTTCAGTTGTTATTTTTGGATTCTCATGGGCAGCAATTGTTTATGCTGGGAAGCTGTTTTATCTGATCAGCATACAGATGGATGACCAAATTTTTCCTGTATTTCTGTTTACCATAGCAGTAAACTTTTTCACTAAAGAGAACAGACCGTGTAAGATCTAGTTTGATAGATCGTCAAATTCTCAACGTTAGGGCAAAACCTGTAAATCCGTTAAGTGCCATGATATGGTTTTGTTTTGAATTAAAAAGTCACCAAGCAAAAAAGACCTAACCTAATAACTGTTTTACATATCTTAGTTATAGGTCACACAGAGTGGTTCAAAGCAGGACTCTGAAAAACAAATACTTGCTAGGATTTAAAAAACCATACACAGAATTTGTAGCTCGATCAATCTTCAAGATCAAATACATCCTTATTTTGTAAGACTGTAGTGTTTGTTTTCTCTTCCTAGACCTGAAAGACAGATAAATAAATACAATTCACAAGGTAAGGAAAAAAAAACCATACTAAACCACATTTTTTGTAAACAGGAACTTTGAGTTTAGCAGAAATGAGTGTTATTAAAAACTCTCAAGTTCATTATAGTTAGTAGCACAGATGAACTGTGCTACTAAATGAGATGCAGCTTTATCTTTTTTCTTCCCCTGTATTTTTTAACACATTTCAGACTTTTATGACACATTTCTTGCAGTTCAGACTAGCTGTAAGACTAAAGGATAAATTATTTTGAATGGATAAAGAAACACCTTTTATGGCATAAAATCCCTGTTCTAACTCTCACTGAAGTTTCCCTGCATGTCCTTAGGAGACTGCCTTGCTCAATGTACAGAGCACTGAACCAGCATTTGAGGTTGATTTTTATGTACAGTTTGTTCTGCCATTTATTCCTCTCATCTACAGAGTAGATTATTGATCTTCCTTTCCTTTAAAAAGGACTTTTGAACCTACTGATGAGTGAAATGAATATGCACATTATTATTATTTGCTTCTCATTTTAAATACTTTTGCCACCAGAATGGAAAATTGACCTCTAAAAGGAATGTGTTTGTTTCTAGAAATGCTTTTTTTAATACAAAACCTAAGGAGAGTTACTGAAGATAGACAGAGTTGGACCTACTGAGACAGGATTTTAAAATTGGTACGCTTAGGATTCTGGCACTACAATTCTTCACAGACATGGTGACTCTTCTGTCTACTAGCATCCTGTCTGTAGAGCCCATAAAAATACAACAGGTTAGAGTAACGCCCCAGATAAGTCAGTATCCCAGCTCAGGCAGGGGATAAAAGGGAATGTGTATGAGGAGGAGACACTTTGTAGTAAATTTGATGAACACTCTCCTGGCTTCTGAGGAAAAGGGGCTACTTGAACTAGAGATACTCTTTTTGTTCTCAATGGCCTGTCAGATTTTTCTTTTATGAATATTACCCAAAGTTTGTGTATCCATGTGTTTTTAGCATCCATAGTGTCTTGTACCCTGGAGTTCCACAGTTCATCTTTGCTTTAAGTGAAAAAGTGTCTGCCTAGTTTTTAATTTTGAACCTCCAACTGCCAGTTTGTTCTTGAGGCTTTCTTGCTTTTGCAGTGGAAGAGGCAGCTAACTGATTTTTCCTTCACCTCCTCCATTCCTGTTGTGACTTTTAGCTGGCTCTTGGTCGATGCTTTTCTAGACTGGGCATCCTAGCCTGTAAATATCTTCCTTCTGTGCAAGTTATTTGGTTACCTTTGATAATTTTTGATAACTTTTTTCAAATTCTACCATATGGCTTTTCTCAGATGAAAGGACCAGAATTCCACATAACTACCACATTGTGGGCACAACACTGACTTTACCCAGTAGCATTACATTTTCTGAGGTGTTTCTCTGTTTAACAGTAATTCCTAAGCTACTGAACTGATATGTTCATAAGGCTATTGTTTTAACCTAAGATCTCTTTCAATTTTGGTAGTAGCTGATTCAGAATCAATCACTGGGTGCATAAAATGAGAACTGTTTTCTCTGCCAAGTTCATTACATTTGTCTGGTTTGAATGTCATCTGCTGTTTTATCCCTAATCATTCAGGGCCACAGAGACTTTCTGCAACAATTTTTGCAGTCAGCTTTTGTTTTTCTTCCCCTGAAAAACTTATCATCAGTAGCAAACTTAATCTCCTCTCCATTCTTTTTTCCTGATCATTCCTGAATTGTTGAGCAGCTGAGGCCCCAGTGAAGATGCCTGTGGGATTCTACTGGTGCCTTCCCAGCTCTGAGAAAATTGACCATTTGTTGCAGCTCTTTGTTTCCAATCTTTCAGTTACTTATCCCTGTGAGGACCTTTCCTCTTATCTTATGTCAGCTTAATTTGAGGTCCATGGTGACTGGACCTAGTTGAATACTTCATGGAAATTGGAGCTGGATGAGTTAGCCAGCTCTCCTCTGTTCTTGTTCACTTTATTTTCAGTGATTTTTTTGCCAGAAAATTCTAGTGGATTGTGGGGTTGAGACTGTTTGGTTTTTTGCCTTTAAAAAAAAAAAAGTCATGTTGATTCTGTTTCGAAGTACAGTTGCTGCTTCATAAGGAAATCAGACCAACACTATTTCATTGCAAACTTGTTTAGTTTGTCTTGATAAAAATTAGTTCTGATGTTTTGATTCAAGAGACATGCTCTGCATGTTTGACATTTTTTCAGTAAGTACCTTCTAATGATAGACTATAGGACCAACTTGGCATAATGAGAAATGGCAGATCAGAGTCTTTTCTGAATTTAACCATGTTTGACTGGTGTAACACTCAAATACTGATGATACCGCCTCGGTATTGAGTAGAATGATGTCAATTCACTCTGTCTGGAAAAAGAGGAAAATGTGCATTCTGGGTCTTAGTACATAACCTCAAACTGGTTTTAGCTATATACAAATTAAAAAAAGCTCCTTACTACTTTCAGTACAGATCAAAGTGCCACTTGAGTGTACAATGAAAAATTTACTTACAAGAATTTAAAAATATTTTTAAGACAAGGCTATAGTTTGTAGAGCAACACCATTTGTCACTAATTTTTCTGTTGACCTGTAAAGAAGTAGAAGTTGCTGGTACACTTTGCCTTCTAGTGTTGGAGGAGAGAAAGTCCTCCTATCTCCTGAAACTCCATGTGTGTGTTTATGCCTTGCAGTAGCATGGAAACTTACTGGTAAGACATGTAACAAACATCAAGATCCTTCTCATCGTATTAATTTTAAGGATAAAGGGCTAAAAGCCTGATATTTTGAAAAAAATCTCTGCAGTTTGCTGCTGCGTACATAGAGGGGAATAAACTGTGTTGGTAATTTGGCAATACTCAATTAGAAGAAAATACAGCACTCTGGCTGTGGTATGTTTGTGTAGCTTTTATAAGAAGAGATAACACGGGTGAGCATTATGGCACTCTAAAATGGGAACGTTTTGAGACTACATGGAATACAGTATTACTCAGGGCTCTTTCTGCCTTCATTAAACAGTGGTTTATTGAATCAAATCTAATGCCACTTTGCAGTTTTGATCATGGTAAGTTTTATGGTACAGTCCCTCAAACCTTGAAATATACCTTGTGTTCTGTATAGAGACTGGAAGAGTGATTAAATCAACTCTACTATTTTCTAATCTAAAAGTCTCTTCTGTGTGTGCATTAGGGATTTAGGAAAAGTAAACCATAAAATAATTTTTTTTTAATTGTTCAAAGAAGCAAAAATACTTCTAAAAAGACTATATGAAATTATTGCATTCTTAACATAAAAAAAATATTGTCTAAAGATACTTAAAAGCTTAGTAAACAATAAGTATACTGTACTCTAAAAAGATTTCTACTTCAGTTACATTTCTGCTTAGTTTACATAATGGATTGTTAGTAGGAGAAACAGACTCAAATTCAAAAGAAAGCTAAATATTTTATATATGAATATATGTACAAAGTTTTAATGAATGTCTTTTATCTATTTCTAATCATTCTTACCAGTACAGGGAACGCCTACTCTGAAGTCTTCCCAAGGGGCTGCGTAAAAAAAGTAGTGATATAGGAAACTTGACCTCTCAGTGCCTATTCTGGTGGACTAAAGAGCTAAAATGTGGGAACTATTGCTCCTATTAAACACCTAAACTATGGCATTTAAGTTGTGCTTGTTGTACACATTGATCTCTACTTACTTGGGTAATCGGAAAAAGTTTCCAAGCACAATTACAAACCAAAAGATTCTGAACTGCAACTTATTACTGAATTGGCAGGGTTCAGACCACCCACTTACTGAATTGATCTTAATTTATCTATAGATTGATTTTCCCCTCCTGTCTTTTCTGGTTTGATATGTTCAGAAATTATACTGCTTTTTCGTTATTGATGCCAAGGCTGAAACAGGAGTAATAAATCTTTTGACTCAAGATGAGCTTAAAAGGTATGAAATTATAAGGTAAAGTTGGTAATTGCTGAGCACCATCTGTGGCAGCAATGTGTGAGGACAAAAAAATCCCACATCAGTAAATCTTCTTTTGAAAGCATAGTTTTTGTTTGTCTATGTCTAAACTAGCTGCCATTTGTACTGCCAAGAATCATTGGAGTTCAGTAGGTGTGAATTACCCGAGCCTTTTCACAGTGTTTGCAAGGTGGGTCATCACCCACCTTGCTCTTTTTATGAATTACTTACTTCAGAGTTTAGGCTTTTTGAATCAAGTGGTAATAGCACCATTTGGGCTGTGATGTGGAAGTGTCCTCTGTTTGCAAGACAGGATGTCTCTGAATGTGTGTAAAGCACAAACACTGACATAGCAAGAGTTACTCTGAGTACAGATAACAGACCAGTACAGTGTTTGGCTGTGTTGCTGGGTTTTATATGTTTGGGGTTTTTATCCCTGAGTATAATTCATCATGAAGCTTAAATCTAGCTGTTGGCCTTTATATTTATAAATACTCTTTTTCAATTCTTTGACACCATGTTCCAACTCGGAGTAGTTAAGCATGTTGTAGAATTAGAGAATGTTAGGGGTGGAAGGGACCTCTGGAGATCGAGTCCAACCCCCCTGCCAGCACAGGAGCACCCAGGACAGGCCACACAGCAACAGATGCAGGTGGGGCCTGAAAGTCTCTAGAGAAGGAGACTCCACAACCTCTCTGGGCAGCCTGTTCCAGGCTCTGTCACCCTCACAGGAAGTTTCTCCTCATGTTGAGGTGGAACCTTCTATGCTCAAGTTCATACCCATTATTCCTTGTCCTATTACTGGGCACTACAGAAAAGAGATTGGCTCCTTCCATTTGACACCCACCCTCGGATATTTATAGACATTAATAAGATCCCCTCTCAGTCTTCTCCTCTCGAGACTAAACAGCTCCCGTTCCCTCAGTCTTTCTTCATAGGGGAGATGCTTAAGTCCCCTAATCATCCTTGAAGCTCTTCTTTTCACTCTCTCCAGTAGATCCTTGTCTGTCTTAAACTGGGGAGCCCAAAACTGGATGCATTATTCCAGGTGTGGTCTCACTAGGGCAGAGTAGAGGGGGAGGAGAACCTCCCTAGACCTGGACACAGTTTTCTTAATGCAACCCAGCATGCCCTTGGCCTTCCTGGCCACAAGGGCACGTTGCTGTCCCATGGATAACTTACTATCCACTAGGACTCCAAGGTCTTTTTCCGTGGTGCTGCTTTCCATCAGGACAACCCCTAAGCTGTACTGGTGCCTGGTGTTATTGTTCCCCAGATGCAGCACTCTACACTTGTCCTTATTGAACTTCATGAGGTTCACCTCACCCAGCTCTCCAGCCTGTCCAGATCTCATTGTATAGCAGCACAGCCTTCTGGTGTGTCAGCCACCCCTCCCAGTTTCGTATCACCAGCAAATTTGCTGAGGGTACACTCTGTCCCCTTATCCAGGTCGTTGATGAAGATAATGAACAAAACTGAACCCAGTACTGATCCTTGGGGAACACCACTGGCCACGGGCCTCCAACTTGACTCTGTGCTCCTGATCACAACCCTGTGTGTTTGAAGGCAGAAGCATTTTGTGTTGGATGTTTGAAATACCGAGTTGCTGCTAGGGCAGGGGAGGTAATGAGATGAAGTTTGTAAAATTCTGAAGGCAGTAGATAAGCTGAATATGGTGGAAGAACTGTTCACCAGATCCTTCAGCACAAGTTACAGATTTGCTGCTGCTGAGGTCTGTGAATGCAGACAGTATCAGGAGGTCCAGAGAGGATTTGGAACAAATTCATGAACAACAGGTCTATAAAAGCGTGCCAAAAGCACTGGGATAGGTAGGAGCCACTAACAGCCCTAGTCCTACAGTTACGGCTGCTGGGGAAGTGTAAGTGGAGTGGCCCACAGAACACAGCCTGTAAATTCCGTGCTGCCTGTAAATAGCTTAACCCATTGAACATGTCAGAGACAGAAGAGTGGGCCAGATGGACAACCAGTCTGACTGAGGGCAGGTTTTTTTGTTATTATGCAGGATGGCAGCATTGTCATCATACACACTTAGTTTGTAAGTTTGGAGTATTATCAAGCAGAGCAGATTTTTAAGATTCTGCTTTCTCTTTATCATATTTTACCCAAAATGAGAACTGATGCCTGGAAGCCTAATAAATTAAGACAATCAGAAAAATGAAATACTGTTGCCTATCATATCATGCTGAATACTAAGTAACTCCATTTATGTTAGTGATGCTGCTCAGATGTAGAGCACTGTGATGTAAAGCAAAATGTAAAGAATGGGAGAAATGAATAGCAAGAGTGGTAGTCACCACAAAAGAGGACAGGCTGATACTTTCAGCATGAATATTTTTGCTCTACAAATACACAAATCTGTCTTTCTGCCAAGAGAGCATATCTGAAACAAGCCAATGTCCATTCTCTCTCAGTACCAGATAAACTTTTTTGTGTGTGTGCAGCAGAACCATCAACTGCTGTAGCACTTTGAATCTTGACTAATTCAGGCACTTTTGCTGCCTTATTCCAGGGAGTATTTTTCCTTCAAATAAAAGATTGTGTCGACAGGGGTCTTTTTGTGTTTGGTTGGTTTGTTTGATTGTTTTTGTGTGTTTGTTAGTGATTTGTTTGGTTCTTTTTTCTCTCAATCCCACGGGTGTGCAGAGTTAATAAAACTGTATTTGCAAAGATTTACCAGTATTATAGAAAGTTGATGTATGCATTTGTACGAGTTAGATGGCTATGGCATCTGTAGAGATGCAGTATGTTACTGAGTGTTAAAGGAGTGGTTTTGGTCCTATGACTACAAGAAGGGCACTGAGGCACTACAGTGTGTCCAGAGAAGGGCAACAAAGCTGGTGAAGGGCTGGGAGCACATATCTTATGAGGAGCAGCTGAGAGAGTTGGGGTTATTTAGCTTGGAGAAGATGAGGCTCAGGGAAGACCTGAAGGGAAGTTGTAGTGAGATGGGGGTCAGCCTGTTCTCCCAAGTAAGAAGTGATAGAACAAGAGGAAATGGACTTAAGTTGCACCAAGGGAAGTTTAGATATGAGGAAGAATTTCTTTCCTGAATGGGCTATCAGGCACTGGAATGGCTTGCCCAGGGAAGTTGTCGAGTCTCTACCCCTGGAGGAATTTAAGAGTTATATAGATGTAGTGCAGGCATATGGTTTAGTCAAGGTCTTCTCAGTGTTAGGTTAGTGATTGGGCTAGATAATCTTAAAGGTTTTTTCCTAACTAGGAAATTCTTTGTGATTTCTGTGAAATGACACAGGGATGATGAGTGTGTCGCTTCTGACACCAGAGATCAAGCATGTTGCATTAGTTTACTTTTTTTTCAAGCTGTCATGTTACTTTGTTTCCTGAAGGTGATACAAACTCAATGGAAGGGAAGTATCAAGCCTGGCAATACACAGATGAGGTGTGCACACTGGTTTGGATGTGTTTGTCTTTCCTAGATTGATTACTATTGTATTTCAAGGCAGCTTACATTATTTGCTGCACCAAACATGAAAATAAGCCTTTAGATTTTTACGTTGTGAAGGATCTAAACTCTAATGACAGAACCCACTGTGGCAATATTTGAACACTGCTTTAGAAGCTGAAAGTAATTATGAAGCCTCAGTGCATTTCTTTGCTAAATGTCCTGACGATAGAAACTTTGTATTCCCAAACTCCAAATGGATAAAGGAAGAAAATACCAAGCTAATAACTCTCCTTTCTTGCTATTCTTGGGAAGGGTGTGAATCCACAGATGTTTTCATAATAAAGTCTAATTTTAGAGGTTGCACTGAATATTTATTGAGCGCATGTTAGTGCAGCCTTACTTAAAGTAGTAAAATACTACTTAGTTAAGTATCTGTCATGTAGGGACTTCTCTTCAGAGATGGCTGCAAAGATCAGATCTCCTTAGTGCAGCCATAAACCTCTGGGAAATAGATAACTAAGAGCAGGAAGGGAGAATTAGCCCACCTGGCATTAAAGACCTTGCAGTAATAAACCCAGCAATTTTCTTTCATGAAAGCACACACAGAAACAGCATTTTCTAAAATACAAAAATCTTATTTCCCAAGGTAGTAGATACTCATTATTCATAAATTTATTATCAAGAAATGCTTTGTAATTATAACTCTTAGCAATCTACATTGAAGACTGTGACCTTACGATGGTGCAGCGAATGCCCAGCAAATGCAGAATAATCTGTGTTACAAAGGTGTGAGATTCGATCTTTTTTAAAATGCACAAGACTTTGCAAACGCAATTATGAGACTAGACATGAGTGAATGTAATTTGAAAACAATTCAATATATAAAGTTTAAATTGCAAGAATGTTTGTTAAGAATAGAAAGCAAAAGCACCTTTTATGAAACATCCTAATGAAACTGCACGTTTTTATTTGAGGCGTTTTCACTTTAACCTTTTTTTACCAGTGCTGGATGTTTAAGCCGTGAAAAAGGATGCTGAAAATGCTTACCTCTTCCACAGAAAATAATGCAATTACCTGTTTAGATCTGAAGAAAGATAACTTAAAATTTATATTCAAGTCAAGCCTACATTGCATATTGAAGATCCTATTTGAAAGAGAGGAACAAAAAAGGAAGAGATGTGTAGGTGATGTGGTGCTATGAATTATTCTTTAATCTGCTGATTACTTAGGAGTTAACAAATTCCTTTTTGTCTTTAGAACTATTTTTTCCCCCTTCCTAATTAATCTCCTTCCTTTTTGAGTTCTTTGTTTCTTCAGCAGTAGAGAAAAACGCCAATGAGTATGTTAAAAGAGTTTTTCTGTAGAATACTCATCATAGCTGATGGAGTGCATGTGTTTTTTTTAATAGTGGAAAGGATCAAAGAAATTGGATTTGAGGTGTTTAATTAAGTCTGTTCACAGACAAATGGTCTTGGTGAGTGACAGGTTGGTGTGGTGCAGTCCACCAGGAAAAACAGCAATTAGAATGAACCTGTGGACTCTACTGCAAGAGTTTTTTTTTTCAAGTTCAAGCCACAGAACTAATTTAGAAAAGAACTAACATGATGTTGACAGAGAATCAATAATGAAAGCCATCATAGGATATCTCACTAATGTGAAGTTGTTTTAACCCCACCCCACAATTCAACATTTGTTCACAGTTTATGCAGTTTTAAATCTCCTGTGGTAGTGTTTTGTGAATATGCACACCTACTATGAGGTGGTTTTTTCTTTTTTCCTCTTTCATAAAAATGTTGAAAATAAAATTGCTCTTTATAGATTTAAGAACTGTTTTGTGAAATCATGTCAATTTTATATGCGCTAAGTATATTAAAGAAATTGGAGTCCCAATGGAGTTGGTGACAAATACTTTCTCTGACTTTATTTAGGATAGAAATTATTAACATACTTCAAGGCAGTGTAAATTAAATGATCATGCCTAGAACTTGAGGCAAACATTTGCATTTGTCTGTCTGCTTGGAAGAAGAATGAATCCACTTCACATCTGCCTAGTAAGTTCTGCTGTTACGTCAGGTATCATTTTTATTTTGTGAGTGCAGGAGAGTAAGTACTTATCTTCTGATTTTGTGGAAGGTGGAGAAAATTTAGGAAGGCCTTCAGAAAACCCATCTAGTCAGACTCTCACTGAACACTGTATATACTTTTTTCTTTTTCCTCTAGGTCCTCAAAATGAGTACAGTTGGATGTGTCTATATTTTCATTGATAGATTGTCTGAAGACAGATCTTCAGACTGATATGCATAGTGTATAGAGCTTTAATAAATTAGTAAAACGACACTCATTAATTTATAACAAAAAATATCAAATATTAGAGGCAAGTGTATTGGAATAAGCTATTCTCTGTCGAGCTTTATTTCCTTATGGACCACCACCTACTTACTGGCTAAGCAGTTTGTTTTAATTTCTTGGTATACTCATCTTGCTGTTTCTGTATGTTTATTTAAGGAGAACCAATGTTAAATTTAAATTCAGCATTTTATCTACATGTATAAAAATCCTCACTTGAAATATTATTAAAGCAAATTGTGCTTGATAAACCTGATCACCTTCTACAACAAAGTAACCTGCTCAGTGGATGCGGGGCAAGCAGTGGATGTCTACCTGGATTTCTCCATCGGAAGATGGAGTTTCCTGCAGCCTCCTCTGAAAGTGCTGTGTTGTGGTCTAGACAAGTGGTCTCTGCAGTGGGTGGGGGGTGGCCTGACCAGCCACACCCAGAGGGTGCTGGTCAATAGTTCCTTTTCAAACTGGCAACATGTCACAAGCTGGGTCCTCAGAGATTGATACTGGGCCCGATGCTGTTTAATACCTTTTATTCTGAGAAAACGTTTGTGTTCATCACCATGCATCCTCTGCCAGGTTACCCTTGCTTTAGAGAGGGCAAGCCTTTGGATTTGAGAGTCAAATTCAGAACCACTGAAAGGACAAAGTGAAAACTTTTTTTCTCCATGGAAAGCTGTGCTGTCAGCTAAAAGGCAACCTTAAAGATTATGACTTCTGCTCACCATCTACAGGACAGTGCATTATTAAGTTCTTTCTATTCCTACCATGTCCTTCATTTGCTCTTAAGATGTCATTTCAAAGCAGTTCTTGCTAGCTGAGACTCCGGAAGAGTACATACAGGATTCTGTGCACTGGGGCATGTTGAGTTCATTCTCATTAGGTGTTTGCTAAATCTCTGTGATACTAAAACAAGTATCTTGGAATTAATGTGCGGCAGTTATTTCAATTAAACATTTGCTAAAGGCTTTTAATGTCCTTATCAGTAAAATTCAGTGTAAGCCTTAGATTAATTAGTTCATGATTGTATAGTCCTTTGGAAATAAAAACCACTAAATAAGAAAGAAATGCTATTATTTTCCTATCTTCTAGATTCTGCAGCACCATGATTACTTACTGCTAATATTTTTCTTCAATGTTAGAAATGCTTGAAACTTACCTAACAGTTGAAATACTGATGAATATCAGTTATGTACAGAATTGTTTACATAACTTTATCAGCTAAACATAATTCTGTGTATTACAGCTCATATTTAGCTCTTAATAAGCTCTAGTGTATTTAAAGCTTGCCAAAGGCAGATGGAAAATCCCAAATATAGAAAAGTAGGCATCTCCATTTAGGAAAAAAAAAAAACCAAACCAAACAAACAAAAAAACCCTCCAACAACAAAAAAACCCCACCCTCACAAAAAAACCCCTGACAAAACAGAAAAAAATAAATCACACTGACAGTGTCCCAGGTAGATACAGAAGTTTGTGCTGTTTTCTAACAGTTCATTGCACTCAGACTTAAAAACTTTTCAAGGCAGTGGTTTCAGGTTCAAAAAATAAGTATCACTTCACCACAGAAGGGGAATTTTTTGTTTTTATTTTTTTTTTCAATGTGTGATGCTCCTGTGCTTAGAAATTTTGGCCACAGAAGAGGGAACTCTCTTTTTTAGGTACAGCATGAGCATGTAATCTGTATTTGCTACCTAAGGCCCTAATTAGGTCAGCTTTTAATCACAAATTCAAATACCATTGGTCATAATAGCCCTTAAACAAATGTTTGCATACTGTTGTAAGTATATATACTTTCCTGAACACACAGCAGTGCCAAAGAAAACCGAGACTGATGCAGCTGAAATGAACCAGCCGAGGTTGCATCACTAGGAAACAGTGCTCCAGTACCTCTTCCAGTCAGGCCTGTGCATTAGTTGCTGAGCTACATAGGCTGCTTTTGATCTCTTGAATCTTTAAACTCAGCAGAGGCTGTTTGTAGCTCAATGGAAAACTATTTGACTGGGAAATCACAAGTCCAGGTAGTACAACTGTGCCATTCTTTAGCAATATGTCTAATAACCCCTTTTCTACATTTTTTTTTCTCTCAAGTAATATACAGCTTTGGCAGTGTTTTCATTCCATGAAGTTTTATCAAGAGAACAGTGAGTCTATTTCAGCATGAAGTGTTTTTCAGTTTTTCTTGGTTAGCTATGACACATTTGTTATTTTCATTTGGATCAATGAATCTCAAAACCAGACAAGACTCTTGCATCTTGTACTATATTTTTAGTATGGCTTTGGTCCACATTTGTAGCTTCCTTGGTTTCAAACTTAAGCAATTTTATTTCCTTCTAATTTCTGTTCCAATGACTTCTTCCAATTCTATAATTTCTAAATTAATAAAGCAGTGTGGAAGTCACTGTGTTAAATAAGCTCATTAACAGTTTCACCAATTGTTCGTTGTCTTTGTCTTTCTCTTCTCTCTCCTCTCTCCTTCTCCCTCTCCTTTTTTCTTTCTTTCACTTCTCTTTGTTTTAAGGGTTTCTTTCTATCACTATTGCCAGCTGTGTCCTATTTCCAAAGCTTCATCTACTACCACGAAACAGCTTGGAATGGTGAGGTAGATTTTAGGAGATTAAAGATTGCACTGTAATACACTAGACTTAATCCTAATGCCAGTAAACTCTTTATGTGCTATCCTCCCCTCAGGATTACAGAGATTTATGTAACCATATTTTTTTCACATCCAAAGGAGCTTAAAGGAATAGACATAGATTGTTCTGGGTGTTGAATAAAAGCAGTAAGCCCAGATAAAGTATTTTTGTTCCTCAGATAATATAACAGAATGTAACATTTTCAAATTGAGTGGTCATGGGAGGCACAGTTGAATGGGGTGAAGGGGGGCAGAAGAGAGCGAGCACAATTACTCCTGAGAAATATTAGGTTCACTTGTAAAGTGTGGTTACCCTGGAGTGAATTATCTTCTTTATTTGCTTTTTACTTTAAATGGTGTAAGTATAATGAAGAATAACTTCAGATTTCTCTTTAAGCTACACTCTTTTACAGACAGTTAGTCTAGATAGGTATCTGACAGCTCTTTTATTATTTGGAGTTTTTGTCTGTGGTGGGTTTTTGTTTTGTTTGTTTGTTTGTTTTTAAAAAACCATGATACTTATTCCTCAGTGTGGAGCTGAGCATCTGAACATGAGTAATTTAGCTTCTGATCTCAACTGAAATATAACTGAGTTTTTTTACAAAGCCATATCATTCTTCAATCTTGACTTAATTTTTTTTCCTATCTAGAAAATGCAGGCGTAGTAGGTCTTGCTTTGAGATCCCAAAATGACATAAGAAAGGAATAGTACATAAATATACCACAAAATACATGTCTTTGGTGAATAAAAAAAAAAATCAAACCTCAAAATGTCACGTGTTCAACTTAAAATGTTGCCAGCAGTGTTGGCTGTTTCAAACATTGATCCTAACTTGAGAAATTTATGCTGAACAACTTTTAACACAGCTGAGAGACTCAAGAGTTGCTATTCTGGTGTTTTGACCAGCATCCAAAAATATCACGGAAAAAAATTAAAACGAATCTATTCTCCCTTTTCTACGCCTTGCCTAAAATCTGACTCGGAGGATGTATTTTATATATTTTTGAGAAATATTTTCTTTGTTAATCTTAACATCTGGCTCCACATAGAAGCTAAGAAATCTGAATATGAGATTGTTTTACGTTCTCATACTGAACACAATAGCACTATTAATAATAACATTTTTTACAGAAGAAACTAAAAACTCTCTTATGGGGAAATCTATTACTAATTTCATCTTTGCAACAGAGATGAAGACTCCAGTGTGCAAATGATATAAACTGGTTCATTAGTTTGTATAAATCAGTATAATTCATTTATTGGTGTAAATGCAACAACTTTCACAGCCTGCAACCGAACCCTAGAAAGTTAAGAATGTAAGAGGTACAATTCTGCAGATGGTGTAGGAAAAGCTGTAGTGTTCTTACCTACATGCATTAATAAAGGATGTACATTTCTGCAAAGTCTACAAGAACCAGCAGAATCTCTCTTGCAAAAGATTTGCCTGATATCTGGCTGGTCTTAATGAAACAACAACAAACGTTCTGTTCAACTTAGTGGGAACAAAATTGTGTGCGAGTGACAAAATGGGGAATATGAAATGGGCGCTGCTAGCAAATATATTTTAAGTTAAATAGAGGTAGAAATTTATGCAAGAACGTAATGAGTAAGAAGGTTTAAATGACCTACAGAGTGAAATTTGGAAAAGCACAGCAACTGGGCATACATGAACTGGGAAAAAGAATTTGTAAGAGGTGGAGAGACTGTAATTTAAATGTGTTTAGATGCTACATCTCTGCTCCCAGTACCCCAGCTTGAAAGGGGGGTCCAGTAGGCAGGTAATTAGGCTAACCCTTAGGAACAGGATGCAGTCTAATTGAGAGCACAGGAGTGTATGACCACAAGAGATCTCTTTATATGGTTTTCACGTGTATAAAACATTGCCTGTACTACCAAACAAAAGACATATTCTGGGAGTTTTACTCCTCCACATCATGCTATAGTTAGGTAGAAATGAGCCAGTATGGATATCAATTGCTGATTTCTTCTTGTGGAGGTAGGGACATCTCAAGTATTGAAGACAAGAACATTTTAATCTTCTTGTAGCTGTGAAAATAAAGGAAAATATATTTCTAAGAAATAATTACTTTTGGGTAAAAAAAAAAAATCTCATGTTTACTCTGATCTTAAAGTTCACTTACATTGAATTTTAGGTATTCACATTGTAGTGGTGCGCCTTCAAAGTCTATAATAACAGAACTAGAAAAAACACCTGTCTTTCAGGTGTAAAATTCACTTTTTGTCTAAAAGGGTTTAACGTCATGTGAATTTTCTTACCTAAGATTTGCCTCTCCTAGTTTTTAGCAGGAATTATTCAATGATGTAAATGTGTACTAGATTAAGTTTGCCTATCAGTTTTCCAAATCTCATTATATGGGAAACGTGTTAGTGATGGTAATGAAAATTGTTTTATAGCCAGCAATGTATCTCCAACTGTCATATATTTTTTACATGTTGCTGCTGGGGAAGCTCTTTAAATAATGTTATCAGTATCACAAATATTCTGAACACTGATGTTCTCTCAATGCAGATATTTAGCCTAAGCTTTTAAACTTCTCGAGGACATACCTGTATGTGAGTGGTGATTTGCTGTCTTCAGTCCTCTTTGATGGCAAGTTAGTGTAGCAGCGCATATTTCCAACTTAGTTTGATTTCTGCTGTTTTCAGGGTGAGTGGAAGAGTTTGCCTTATGTCTACCTGTATGATTTTGACACGACTTACCTCTTTTCTCCATGTTTTGACACTGTCTTGGCTGCAGAATGCCAATGGTATTTTTTTCTTTTTGTGAAGGAATGGAAAAACTCTAGGGTCAGATGTGGTTTTAGTAGATTATGAGCATTTAATTGGATGAACAATACATTGCATTGCACATGAAGAGAAAGAGGAACTCAAAAATAGCCATGAAACTCTTAAACGGCGTAAAAAGTATGTTCCCTTCAGCAAGAGAGCAATGTTTCAACAGTAAGACTGCTCCTGGTCTTCAACACAGCAGATGCTAAGGATGGGAGTCTGAGATGCTAATGCTCAGCTTTTCTATGCATGTGGTGTTTATGGTTGTGTAGTGGTTTTAATCCAACAATTTTAAAATATTTTAGAGTTCTTATTTCATTAAATCTTAAGACATTTTAATGAGACAGAATGGGAAAATAATCCCCAAATCTGACTGTAGAAACTAAAAGAGAAAAGAACTAATTGGGGAATTTAGTGAGCAAGTCAGTAGCAGACCCAAAATCACAACACTTCTCACTCGTACTGTGTGAAGCGCCAAGAGCTGCCTTTGCTGTATTCTTCACTAAAGATTCAGTAAGCAAGGTGTTGGAAGAGTTACAGCATCCTGTGTGGCCAGTAAGCAAAAAGAGCACTTCATTTTCAATTTTAAAAAGACAAATTTTTTTTTTTTCAATTTTTAAAAAGACTCCCAAAGTAGATTATCCATGACTGTGAACTAATGTTCCCACCATGCAGTAGACCTTAACAGATACTGAATTCTGCTTGCATTTTAATGTTTTTGGGGGTTTTGTCTTGTGGTGTTTTGTTTTTCTTTTGGTGTTTGTTTGTTTTTTTTTTTTTCTTTTCAGGAAAGGTAGGATTAGTGTGAGTTTAATCTGCCTGCTGTTGGGTTTATGAAGTGTATGAGCTTTTCAGTGTTAGTGACTTTTGTGTGTCTATAAATCTTTAGTTATATATTCTAATCTATAGGAATATAGAATAGAAATATAGAATATTCTGTAGGAATACAGATATCTCTATACTATATTTATAGCATCTCTATAAATATATAGAAATAGGAAATATATATTTTCTGAGAGAGCTTGTAGTGGCTGTTACAATGAAATTATTAGGACCGTAAACTACCCATCTAATTTAAAAAAGTGAACAGAACAGTTTTATATGAAGAAAGTTTGAATTTAAAAGGTTGAAGTGGAATATTATTTCTGTGTAAATATTAAAAATAAATAAATAAATAAAGCTGTTATTTTCCCTTCCAGAGAGAGATTTATCTCTAAGGAAAAAGTCTGAACTAACAGAAGTCTTCTAAACACATTGGGTTTCTGTGCCTTATTTCCAGAAGTCCTGCTTCTCCACCTGACCTTACCTTCTGCACTGATGCCATCGAGTCACCCACTCATACTACAACTGTGATCATAAAGGATATTGATGCTGGGCTAAAATGTGTGTGTTGATGAATTGGCCCGAGAGTGATTGGCAGCTTGTGGCATCTGCTGATCTGAGGTTTGGGATTTTGTTTTGCTATTCCTTGTTGAGGAGTAACAGAGCACCGACACCACTGCAGTCAGGAGAGCAGCAGAGAACTGGGAGAAGTGGAGGTGTCTTCTGGGGGAGTTTAGTTAGCCTGAACACGTTGGGGACCTCGACACTGCAATGGCCTGAAGACCTCCAGGTGCTGAAAAACCCTTCAGTGTTTCTGAGTGATATCATGTCTTGATCATAGGTTAATTCCACACTGGCCATATAGTCCACAGAAAAGTGGGATTTCATTATGTATTTCCCTGGATATTATTTTTTATGCTCTTTCCTGCATCTATTCAGAAGTACCATAGAGAGAATGTTTCAAGTGATGACTCACTCTTTTAGTTACCTGAAATGCAAGTGGTATCTCCGTAAGTAGTAGATGGAGGTGTTCCTCTAAATTTTAGAAGTACCATTTATTAAATGGTTGTGCCACAGCATAGTTCAGTTATCTATATCATTATAACATCACAGAACAGGAAAGGTTTCATTTCTTTATTTAATTGGAAATGCACATAGAAGAGATTGCCACTAAAACATCATCCATCTGCTTCTATTACTCTTTAAGGCGTATTCTAAATCATGCTTCACGTACCATAAGATTTTATAACATTGCATGCAAATTGCTGCATAAAAACCATTAATACTTCCAAAGATGGTTTTAATGTAGCTTAATTTTTAATATATTGGTTTTCTAAGCATATATCCTTTTTTATTATTATTATTGGTTTTATTCCTTTTTTTTTTATTAATTTCTTCAAGTAGAAACATGTTACAGACATTTAGAATGTCACACTCGGCTGATTTCACCATTATACATGAGTCAGACAAGTTACATCAGCAAGTCCTTTAACCTCTCTCTCTCCAAAGTGAATACCACTGAATGCCTTTGAGTCTTTGTTTTAGGAAGAGAATTGCAAGGCTTGCTGAGTGTTGGAGGCAGTACAATTAAACCATTCATTTAGAACAAAAGTCACTGCAATAGCTCAGATGTAGTAAATCTAATAGTGTAAATTTGCCAAGTCTTTTTCAGTGTGTTGATGAATCTTCTATAAACCTAAATTAATTTTAACTGTATGACTGTGTTTAGCCAGGAGGTGATAGTCTTACCTGCTTTAGCATGGAGATATTTATCGTCTTTCCCCCAAAAGAAATGTTGTAGAATGAAAGATAATCCTTACACACTATAGAATAGATAGTGTATGATGATAATTATTTCTCTCCCTAATGTCATCCATTTGACAGTAAAGATCTAGCCTTTCTGCTCTTGAATGATGCCCTCAAAAAAGCTTGGGGAAGAGATTTGTGTTAACCCAAAGTACTGAAATTGGCAGAACCATTGAAATGAAAACGGGCTTCGGTGATCTGATGATTCATCTTAATCAATTGCCTAGTCTCATGTATAAAATTGTCTTTCTCGATGATACATGCGGATGATACAGATACAACATTATTCTCACCAGATACTGAATAATTAACCATGCTCATTTATCTTCTCCCACACATGCAAATCATTAGAAATTACTGTGAGTCAGTTTAAAGAATAAAATAGAGAAATCAGTAAGGAAGCTCTTAAACTGAGTCCAAATAACTTTAAGACTGGATACTAGTTTTAAGCAGACTTTTGTAGATATCCCTTATATTTGGTGTCATATGTGCAGGAGCTGAAATTTTGTATCCTAACAAAAGGACAGTTGATTGATCCATTAAAACTTCTAAATGTCTGGTAGGTGGGGCGTGGATTTTTGTTTGCTGCTGTTTTCTTTGAAAAAAGTAATTTCTCAGCCTTCAAAATCAATAGTCCTAAGAGATGTGCTGGAAGCCAGTTGACTTAGAAATTCATTTATTACAAATTAATCTTTGCAGTTAGATTGATAGATGTTGTTAGCAGGCTTTGGGGTGTCTGTATTCTAATATCTCATGAGACAGCAAGAAAATTCCATCTGCTTCTGGGTGCAAAATTGGTAGCAGTGCTTACTTCTGAGCTCATTATCCTTCATGATAGAATTCTTGACTATCCCAGGATTGGCTGAATGTTGATGGTAGTTTTATTAATGAGCAATACCTATATGGCATAATCTAGAACTTGGAAACTAGGGCGGCAGAGTAATTTTTATGTGATCACAGCTTGTGTGTTTCACATGTACAGTAAATCAAAACCTGTTGCATTACTGTGCAGGATTAACATTTCTCCCACATAATGGGATGATTCCTTTTCTGTGAGCAACGAAGTCAATGGAGCAGTTCTCTGTGAATGGCTGATGATATGTACTTCACCAAATATCTCTAGATTCATTAATACGAGAATCAGCCAAAACAGTTGTTCCTGTCTTGAAGAGCTCAAAGCTTCCCCTAAATTGTTTAAAATAATTGGGTTTAATTCTTTGAAACATCAGAAGAGTTTGTTCTAAGCATAATATTGAAAATTCATAAAACCTAAACTATTAGTAATTAAACTAGAGCTATTGTTTCTAGAAATTGACTTTCATTCCAGGAGTAACATGGTAATTGATTGTGATTTAGTTGTTTTGTTCTTAAGCATCTCTCCTGTGTTTTAGTTGTGTTGCTAGTATATTTTCCAAAGGTTTCACTAAAGTGGGAATGTATATAAATTGGCTGCAAGTACTTACAATCCAACTAGTTGTTTAGAATAGAAGTTGTTTCATTGAAATATGTAAAGAAATGTCTAGGTGTTTACTTTCCCTATTGAGTACTTAATGCTACCATGTTTTATGAACCTTGTCTGCCCTTACACAGTTCAGGATATTAAAGATGAGTTTCAAAGGTGATACAAGAGAAATTGTTTGTCACTTGCACTTTTCCTCCAACACTTTCTACTTGACAAGCTTAGACTTGCTTGGACTTATTCTCACTTGCTGGTGTGGGGCTTGTTGATTTGTACAGATCGCTTCTGAATTAACAGAAACATAAGAAGCCTGGGCTGGTGTTGATTTAGATGCAATGGCATCCTGGGTTAGGAAGAACTGGAAGTGTATATTAATATTGCATATTTCTACTTCAAATAAACCACTTCCTTCCAGCGTCTTGGCACATAAATTGTATTATCATGGTTGTCTTAGATTAAGACTGCCTGACATGTGACATCACATTCACTGATGTGTAACTTTTTACCACCATACATGTTACCTCTGCATTTGTTGCTGTGCTTAATCAGAATGCAGTAATCAGAAGTATTTTTTTTGGATGCCTAAGTCACCGCAGCCATGACTTTAGCAGGTTCTGTGGATGTCACAGGGAAGAGTGGAGGTCTGTCCATAATAAGCCTTGCTCGAGTTATTATTATGGCTATCTTAAGAGTCCTGTAATAAATGAATACGTGGATGTGAAGTATCATACTTCATTGCAGTTTCATTTTGTTTCCCAGCCTTTGGAAGAAAGATTTCCTCATCCAAAATAACTTTTGTGTACCTTTATCACATTCAGAATAAGAAAAGTTTACCTTGCTTCTGCTGAAAGAGTAAAAAGAATATTTCAGGATGTTAGTCAATCTAAAAGTCACATGAGAAATCTCTCTGGTGGTAATACTCAGCACTCAAACTGTTACTATGCTTTGCTGAAGAGCATTCAGACCTTTCTGAATTAGATTGTGCTCTTTGAAAAATGTGAATCTATCTGGATGGCTGGTATGTTTATGTGTACATTATCTTTGCCTGTGTACTCCAATGGAGCATCTGTCTTTAATCTCACAGAACTTTGACAGTGTGTCTCATAAGCATACAAATTGAGTAAGTTTGTCCTGCAAACTAATCAAGTTCCTGCTGACAACCTGAACCATCTTTCTATTTTAAGTGTGATAACATATTCATCGTCCTCTATCAAGTAATGACTAATGGACGGGAATATTAACATCTTCTATGTTATTATCCATCCTCTGATAATCCAAGGGAAATAGAAAATACAATTTTTAGTGGTGGAATTTGTGAAGTTCATTCATTTAACAATTACAAGGAAGTGGAGAGCACATGGAATGCACTATAATGCTGTGTCAGTTGCTAACCTAATAAGATGTTTATGATGTGTATAATAGCCAAGCTATTATTCTTATAAATTGTCGACTGAATGGATGATATTTCTGTTAGAAGTGGTGCTAATATTTGGTAACAGTGCTGTGTTCATAAAAGGCATGTCTGGCTCCACTTTATAAAAGTAATTTGGAACATGAGCGCATTGAATGCCTAGAGAACACCACCTGACCCACGGCTAACAAATACCTCAGGAGGGTGCGCAAAGAGTAGGCCTATTAATGTTCTGTTTTGACCCATACATTATTCTATATTCTTGTGATTTCCCTGCAGTTACCTGCCTGAGGGTGTACCTTTATAGGGGTGCATAAATCCTTGACTTTAAAGGTTGTAAAGGTGGTTTGTCGATTTGTTTTTAGGTCCCTCTTTTGCCAGTTTAAGCTTCGGAGCTCAAGTGAGTGACTGCCTTTATTATTTCGGTGGGAATTGTGAATAATCATGTGTCTTGGGTTCAGGATTTGAGTCCCATATCATCCACTTAAGTGGAGGTTACACTTGCATGGTGCAATCCAGTGCCATGAGTGACATCAGAGGTGGTGTTGACACATGTGCAGTGCCATGAGGTTCTGCATAAGGTCCATTCCAGTATGTACCATTCCAGTATGTGAAGCTTTCTGAGTGTCTGTGGTTTAAAGAAAATAATGTGCCTCAAGGTTTAGGTTAATTTCTCTACTGCACCTAAGGTGGATGAAACTCAGGTCAGACAAGCAAAAAGCAAATTTTCAGTGACCACTGCTGGGGAGATTCATGGGGAATAGGCTGGGGATAGGCAAAGGCATTAGTAAGGGAGTTAGAGCTGAGCGCCACATGTGTATGTATCTACTGGCAGTAGACCAGTCTGTCCGTTCCTAATACAGAAGGTAATCTGAAAACGTATAGTGCATGTTAGTTTTCTTATCAATGTAACACTGGATCTTTTTGAACTATGCATATATGTCTCTTTCATTTTTACTGAATGAATGAATGAAGTGTGGGTTATGTGTTAGTGGGTTAAGAGGATTAATAGATTTACAACATTTTGCTAGCCTAGTTTTCCATAATGAATTTGGTCAGCTTGCCTGAAAAATTTGGGGACCATTGTTCTTTCTTATAGTTTTAAGGAACTGGTTTGTTTTGGGTGTGGTTTTTTTGTTGTTGTTTTGGTTTGGGTTTTTTGTTTGTTTTGGGTTTTTTTCCCACTTGTCTTACATTTTTCTGGATATTACCCAGTCTAAAGTGATACCAGTTGATATTTTTTGCTAGCGAACAGGCCACTACCTAAAACCTTTAGTGTGTCACTGTTTTCAAGCACTTACAGCTGATTATAACTACCTTAAGCAGTGGTTGGTTCAAGTTATTTTTGATTTAAGGGTTCCTGGTTCAGATGCAGTTCATGATCACGTTATTTCTCTAGCACAACCCTTAGTAATTTCCTAGATTTAAAGAAAATAGCTGGGAAGCCAGCAGTTGTGTTGGATTAATTGTGGCTGGCTGCCAGACACCCACCCAGTTGCTCACTCACTCCCTGCCCTCAAAAGGACAGGGGAAGAAATTAAGATTAAAAATCTAATGGGTTGAAATAAAGACAGATTACTTACCAAATACCATCATGGGCAAAACAGTTTTGACTTGAGGAAAAGGAATTTTAATTCGTTGTTGATTAAAATAGCTTGGGCTGTTTAGAAATAAAGATAAAAACTAAAACACCTTCCTAAAACACGCACACACCACAGCCTCCTTAATTACAAACTTCTCTACCCCATTCTTCCGCCCAGCCCTGGGGGGTTGAGGCTTTTCGTGTCTCACCCTTCCCCTCACCCCTCGCTGCCCGGCTCCATTTTGCCCTCTCCCAGACTCGCTTTCCTCGAGGCGCCGCGAGCCCGGCGGAGGGGCTCAGCCGTGCCCTGAGCTGGGGCGGCGGGAACCGGCTGGGACCAGTGCGAGGCATCCCCTCAGCTCAACCCCGAGGGTCCTGCGGTGCATCTCCTGCTCCGATGTGGTAGAAATCTCGGAATCTCTAAATTGCCCCCCCAGCTCTGCTGCTCTGCCTGCTCAGGTAGCTGTTAACAAAGCAGTAAGAGGTGTTTTACATGGATTTGTAGTGGGGAAAAGGGTTAAAGCCTTGGCCATGAATTTCAGGTGTCTGCTGATAGCAGAGAAATAGTCCAGGTACTGTTGGGGCTCGTGGCTCCGCGGGGAATACACTCTCCCCTCATTCTGGCATTGCTGTCCAGACATCTCCAAAGTGTCCTGGTGCCCGGAAAGCTATGAGCAATTGAAAACAGGATCTTGTATAGGATCGGGTCTCTAAATAACCCCGAACTAAAAAGCAGTGCAACTCATCATATTCAGTGAGACACAAAATGTTGAAATCAGGGGCCAAACTTATTTATGATGGTGTTTGTGCAGAAATCCTGGTACAGGTTAAAGTATCAGTTGTGAAATTACATAGTAGTCTGAAGTCTTCTCTCTATTACAAGATTGCCCAAACTGTTCCTAAAAACACTTGTCATCTTCTGCAAGGATAGAAGAAAGGATACAATTAACTCTAAAATGGAGTTCTGGGAAAATTTGCACTTTTTTTTTCCTAAGCACAGAGTAGATTGCTTCTTGGGAAGTAAAGATAGTTCTCAACACTAACCTTATGTGTAATCTTTCTAAAAATGCTCCAATATCTCAAAAATTATAAAGACAGAAAAATAAGATTAGATTTTTGAGACCAAAATGGTGGAGTACTGTAGACACAAAATTGATCTGCAGTTTGAGGCTGCATGTTGTACTGACCACCTTAAAAAGCACTAAATTATCTCTAATTTAGCTAAGAATACTGGTATAAAACTTAAGATTTCAACAATATTGTTTAATTGTGAGGAATGAAGAAAAGCAGCCTTTCAAACTGCTGACGTCAGGAGGGAGAGAAAACTGGTTATGCAGCTTTAAACAATTTTGGTTACATATGTGGAGATGCTGCCTGCCTGTCACCTAATATGCACACCATATACTGGAGTTCTTTCAGCCAATGAAAACATCTCTATAAATATAGTAAAATAATTACATGCTGCTATTAAAAATCTCATATGAAAGAATGATTGCATAGCTTTTTTCTTTACACCCTGGAGGCTGTGATAGAAAGAATATTGTAATTATTGAAATTACTTTAAAGAGGTGTAAGTAGTCAAAGTATTTTCAATCCAGTCTTCTTAGTTTGGAGCTGCAGATAATATGAGTGCAATTGATGTCATTTAATCATAAAAATACTGCATCTGAAATATGGGCACAATTAGATAGACTGATCTGAGATCAGAATCATAAAATGCAATTCATCATAAAATGCCGTCGCTTCTATTTGCACCTTTGAAACTGTTCTTTCTAGGGGTTGGAGGAAAGCTGAAGGTCAGGACTCAAAAGCCTAGAGACTTATTTCTTTAAGCTATGGCAAATGAATAAAAATAATGTCTTTCTGATATTTATTTATTATGTAGACAATTTACTCAATATTAAACAAATGGTTGCTAAACAAATATTTTCAGAGCAGTGCATAATTTTGTATGTAAAGGTAATAATAATTAGTGACGGTCCTGATAGACTATGCTTGGTAGACCTTTATCATTCATAGTGACAAAATAATTCAGTCTATCTGCCATTTTTTGATAGGCAGCCTAGGTTTTGAAGCTAAGGAAGAAGTCAATTTAAGTAGAACTGGATTTTTGAAATTCCAAAACCTTAGTTTGTTGTAATGTATAATACAAGTATTTTAAGATTTTTATTTATTTATTTTGATATTAAGCATAAAGTCTATCAGTGCGTGCAGTCAAGTTCCTTACTTTAAGGAACCTTAAAAATTGACTTATGATAAGAAAGTGTTAATATCAAAAGGCTGATTTAACTGTGCTTCAGTTAAAAGCAAAGGAAGAATAGATTTCACTGACAATAAAAATAATTAATAATTAACAAGCAAAATCAGAATTTCATAGGTAGTGGACCATCTAAGTGTACTCAGACTTTAAGAAAAAGACAGCTACATTAAGTTCTAATCAAATTTCATAGCTGCTGATACATAGTCATGCCACATTTGATTGACAAGTCTAACAGAAATAACCCAATCCATAAAGAAAAGTGTTGCATTTAAGGTCAGTTATGTAATTTTCATCTACCTGTGTTCAAAATGCATAGCCCTGAAAGGCTGTGGTTATTTCTAAAAGATTCTATTCATTTCCTTTATCAACTTCTCTTTTATCTATTATCCATACCACTGCTTCTCCAGGGGACTAAAATGAGTCTGATGAATGCTACTACTTTTTTTGAGAACACAGTTCCTTACCTTCTATTTGTATGTTATTTTTTTGTCTTCCTGTATTTAGAGATTCATTCAGCTTGCTTTGCGTATCAACTGGATTTCAACTAAGTGGAAATGTCCCTAAAAACCCGTGGATTGTACAGGAAGTTTTTTGCATGTTTATGTTGTGTTTCTTTGGTTGTTATCGATATTCCTTTCAGTAAGCTTTGCTGGTGAGTTGGCTTTCATTGGAGGAGACTGTGGTACTGTATAAAGAATCACTGGAGAGGAAACCAGAAGAAAACAAGTCTCAATATTAACTGAGACCAAACAGATGCTGAAACGATGGGAATATCTAGACTCAGTCTGTCTAATGCTAGAAGTTTGAGTTTAACTAAAACTTTTCTCTAAGAGGAAATTAATAAGAACACTTGACTTCTACAGGTGATACCTAGATTTGAACAGTTAAAGATGACAACTGTTCTTTAGATACCTAGAAACATATTTTTTAGGCACGGACTGTTGCTAAGAAGGAAGACATTTTGAAAAAATACTTCTGAAAATAAAGTACCGGGGTAATGGAAAGGTGGTGGAAGGGCATGATATGAGGAAGGAGTATCTTATACAGTATTGTAGGAAGATGTAAATGTGTTAACTGCGGTGAAATTCCACCTTTGTAAGAGACTGGGACATGTAGCTGGGATGAGAGATGACAAATCCTCCAAGTATCACTTGGAAAGCTCTGTTTTGTAAGTTCTGACTTGAGAAAAAAAGAACATTAACAAGCAAACCATAGAGCTATTCATGTTAATTAATAACTATTTGCTAGTAATAGAAATTATTTTGGAAAAGGCTAAGTTTGTCTAGAATTGAATTACGGTATTTTCTTAGATTAGGGGACAGGATAAATAATTTACTACTCTTTGAATTTTCAATCTATTAATTTTTCATGAAATTGGTGTCTAGGTGACATCATTAATATGCTTGGACTGTTCTATGGGATGTCTGAACTTCTGTGTCCTCTGCCATGTACAATTCCTTTACTAATAATCTGGCATAATGGTGTTCGTTGAGCTACTACAGTCAGATCTTGCAGTTTCTTTAATATTCATGTGGGCAATTCTCAGCCTTGTCTGAAGGATTGGGTAGAAGGGTTGAATCTGATAAATGATAAAAGAAACAGGAGAGTAAGGAATTCTGGGCATGTCAGCTCCATATGTGCAATTGATTAGTGCCCAGAGTCAGATTTCAAGGAAAAAAGCACTTGTGAGATGAAGGAAGAAATAGCTAGTGGGCTGATGGAGAATGTTTCTTAGGGTTAAATTAAATATTTAAATTTGTAATGCTTTCATATAAAGTTACTTATATGTAAGAGAGGCAGTGGAAGACCAAGGAATTTTACTGAGGTATGCACTTTCCTAACTACATTTTTGTGATAATTATGTGAAGGACTTGTGTAGTATAACAAAAAGATTTGGTATCATTTGGTATGATTATGGTCATTAATTACTGAAGAAATCTTAGGTTATTTAAGATCTGGTGCCAGTGTAAGCACGATCACTGTAAAATGTGTCTGGTTGTACTAAACTCATGTTCTGCTGGATTAAAGCTTTGTGCTTGCAAAAATATCATCCAGGTATGATAATGATGTTTCCAGCAGTAAGGAATAATGTGTTTCAAGTTGAGTTCTATGCGTTTTGGGGTTTTTGTTGCTTTGGAGTTCTGTTTTTGTTTTGTCTTGTTACATATATCAACACATAACCAACGTATAAAGTATCTTAAAAGCTACTGAAGCGGGTGCGGGAGCGCCTGTATGGATCACGTTACAAAACCAGGCCTTTTGTTTTATAGGCCCTTATTTAAGAGATAACTGCAGCAATCAACCAATGAAGCAATAGTAAAATATATTTTTTCATGTTGTTACATTTCCATGTCAGTTAATGTTTTGAGGCACTGGTCGGTGACTGTGCTTGCAAATAAGAAATAGAGGAAATTGATGGTAGTCTGGTTTTCAGTGTGCTTTCTTGGATTTTCTGACCTCTTCCTATAGTGTTTCTGATTCCTTTAACAGTGGTATATTGTATAAGAACAAATATTGCCATAGTGAAAGAATGCACAAAATAGTGTCTCTATGCATTGAACAGGAATTTTTAATTTCATACAACATTAGCAGCTTGCTGTAGTAAGTCATCCGACACTGCGTAGCTCAAAGGTACCGAAGCAGAGAAAAAGAATGTGTAGTTTTGTTTGAAAAATTAGACAAAATGCCTGTGTCTGTACATAACCATGAAGGTGAAGAAGGGTCTCTTGATAGTAAAAATTTCTATTTTGTGCTTATAATATGGCAAATACATTACTTCACTGTCATAACCACCAGCCTCCATATAGTACAAATGACAGTGACTTAAAAGCACATTACAATTGTCATGTGTTACACATTGCTGCCTGTTTTTTAGGACAAAAATTAAATAATTAAGGTGAATCATAGTAGTGAGTTTGTAGGCATGAAAGACAAGTTGTGATGATTCTGATTCAGAAAGAATTCATCTTCCTTCAGGTGTCTGTGATATGACCGAAATCTTCAAGAATGAAATGAAGCTGCCGCCAGGCTGCTCAGACAGGCCCTGGTCTTTGCTTAGCTAGCCACGGGAAAGCTTATGGTTAGATGATTTATATCATCCACTCAGGATCTTCCAGCACTAAACAGTGTTCTTGTTCATTTGACCTCCCTTCTGCTCTCACGAAAGGTTACATTTTATTAATTAAATACTGTGTGAAGGGGGAAAAAAAAATTAAAAATATTTCTGTTGATTGTAATAATTGCCAGACTCAAATGTAAGTGAATTTTACCTACAGTGTATGATGGCAGTTGGGCTTGTTTATTATCACCTGTTCTGAGTCAGCACCTGTATTTGTAAACTGGTAATACAGTATTTAGTAAATGGCCAGCTTGCTGCCCTGGTTTCAACGTACTTGGGTGGAAAATCTCTTCCTTCTGAAAGCAGTAATGATGATTTATGTAGATTGCCTTATTTTGTTATTGTAGCTACCACTTAATTCTTTAAAACAGGGAGACATAAAATGTTATAACTTAGCCCTATCTCAAAGCAATTAAAACAATCTCTCTTAAGCTTAGTTAATGCCCATTAAAATTATTTTGGATATTTGCACATTGCTGGATTCTTTCTTAATGAGCTTGAAAAAAAAATATATAACTGATGAGATGATAAATCCATTAAACTAGATTCGTTCACATACTACTCTTACAAATTCATTATATGTGTGTTTTTACCTCCAGGCTAGTCATATCTCTCTCAGTAAATACCTTTTAATTTTCAGAACTATTTTGTGTGCAAAGTAATATACACACTCATGGAAATGTAAAATAATCTAAGGACTGTATTTATCTAAAGGTAATTTTTTTTCCAGTTAAAAGGCGATGCAGTAGATTATTAAAATTTTCATTACTATTCAGTGAGTTCTTACCTCTCACTATAACACTGTTTTTATACTGAACCAGGACAAAGGTTGATTTTCTTAATTTAAACATGTACAAAGGAATCATAAGTGATTAGAAAGATGAACTGATGAGACTAGAAGGATATTGGAAAATTCTATATTCTATAAGGCCCACAGTAAACTCAAACGAATATTAAATTACATTAACTGATTCTATGACAAAATATGTTCATGTGAATAAGTGCTCATCAGTTTGTTCTTATTTCTGTGAGAATTTAAAATACATAGTGTCAGGTTTTTGCTTTTAATTAGAAATGTATTCAGAACTTCATGTGGCACTCAGGTCCCTCAAAGAAATAGCTTGTAGAATTTGTTAGATATAATTTGTAAAAGATAAACTGTGTTATACTATAATGCCTGGTCTGGAAAGGGAATACAGTGTTGTGAGTACACACAGCAAACGCATTCTTCTGCATCTCTTGTCTAAGCTGAGATAATTCTACTCTGTTTAATTGGTTTCTTATTTGGAAGCAACTCTGCATTGTTCATCAGCATTATTTACTTTTTGTTGTTGTTGGTGGTTTTTTTATAATTTTGCTGAGTTGGGAGGAGCAGAGCTGCATGCAGCATTCAAGATGCAGGCTTGTCACATATTTATATGGTGGTATAATAATACTTTCTGTTTCTTCAATATTTTTTTTTTCTCATAGTAAAGGTAATTGAAGTCCCTGAAGAGACAGAGAGGAATGGAGATGGTAGCATCATTAAGTAGTTGAATCCAAGTATCAGACATTGTAAATTGCAAAGCCTTGTAAAGAGTTTCACCATTTCTGCCCCCAGGAAACTGCTGATGACGTGATTGGAAAAGAAGTGTCCTCTTGATGTTCTCTAGCATACTGTTAGAAAGCAGGCTTGGTGCTGAGAGCTACAGTGCTAAAGCACAGGATCCAAAGGTGCACTGAAAGCTAGAGTGGTCTCATGGTTCCTGGGCTTCTAACTGCAGGTGTTTCTGTCTGACTCATGAGATCTAACACTGACAAAAGTACACATGGTCAGAAGACCTTCTCTTGGTGGCTAGCATGTGAACTGCCCAGAGACCCTACTGTAAGTGAACTAGCTACTCCGAAGGATCAAGGCATGCTAGAAATTGCCAGTTCTGCTGGGATTGAAAGATAAATCTTTTATTAAAGGATTTAGTATATCATATTATATTAATTTATCAGGAGATATTAAATTTGTCTGTCCTGTAGCTGCCATAGCTTTTAGGAAAGGATTATGTTGTATAAACAAACAAAAAAATATCGTCTCTTACTGAAATAGTGTTTTTCTCTGTTTCCTTAGATCTGGAAGATGACAAAATGCTTTTGCTTAAATATCTGTTCCATGTTTCAAAGCACTGGACTAATAAGCAGGAGAATCCTAGGGAACTAATGAGCAGTATTTAAAAAATCAACACAAAGAGGGGGTTCTTCAGTGAAGAAAACAATTCTAAAATTAATAAGAGTTGTCTATATTCATTCTCTAACTGAACATATCCAAGAATGGGTGTCTGGGACAGTCTAAATTATCCTGAAATGCGACTCTGAAGTATTGGGGAAATAGTGGCAATACTAGGGAGGATTTGCTCTGTTATTCAGTTTGGGTGGACATAAGCATACATTCCATGAGTCAGATGAATAAAAACTATCTGGAGGAATGGGCTTTCATGAGAGTAATGGTGACCACAAAACCTTCTGTGGGTTTGCAGAAGCTGGAAACTGCATCAATGAATAAATAGATGTAATTTTACTTCTAGTACTGTGATAATATAAAGAAAAAAAAATTCCAAAGCTTCCTCTTGGGCATTTGCTCTCAGTGATACCAGGGTCACTCAGACACTGATGCATGGCAATATATAATCAAAACTTGAATTATAGAAGGTCTTTAATGTCAGGCTTTTTTTCTTTCACTTCCCTGGAGAAAGGAATTCTGAAACAGTATTGTTTTCTACTCCTACAAACCGGTTGTATTTGAAACTGCCAGAGCAGTTCAGGCGAGGCAGTAACTGGTTGTGGAGATCTGAGTAGTAAGTACAAGCCCCTGCATTCAGGATGGAGTTGGGTAATGGCTGCTCTGGTAGGTCCATGGCACCAAAATGCAGGGAGCAGACTGAAGAACAGACGGTCCTGAATGCTCAGTCTTTTATAGAAATGTGGTAATGAGGATAGGTTTGCAAAGCAGAGAGTGGCCTTGGAAGCATATGAATTTTTTATTCAATCTCTTACTTTTCAGAAGGGTGGCAGGATTGAAACTTTGGGCAATACTAGAGCAGCAGATTACCAAAGAGCTAGAAGATTTGAGAATTTTAAAATCCTGGAGATGCTGATCCCTCTTGGCTCTTGTTTTAAAGGCCAAACAAATGGAGCACCTGCTAGTGCTTCTGCTTTCTGCCAGAACAGTAGAGACGTCTGTGTCCATCCAGGGCTAAAAATCCCACTTCAGAGACTACAGCTCTCGAAGCCAGTCAGCAAAGCAGAATTCATGCATAATAGAAACTCATCACTCAGAGGTATTAAAGCGGGGTCTTAGAGAAGAAATTGAGATCTAAATGGGCCATCTAAAAGCAACAGACAACAAAATGGCAGTTGAGAGTAGCAGGACTCTTTTATAAGTGCATTAGATAAATGCAGAAGAGAGTGAGTTTAGGGTGAACCTCTATGAATACCAATGGATAAAACATGCTTAAGCTTATTGTTCTGGCATAGAAACACATCTATATGCACTATGTGAGTACACTGGTGAGACTACAACTGGAACACTGTGTCCAGTTCTGGGCTCTCCAGTTCAAGAGAGATATGGGCATACTGGACAGGTCCAGCAAAAGTCCAGGAAGATGACTGAGGGGAGAATCTGAAATACTGGAAGCAACTGAGACCTGGGATTGGTTACATGGGAGTAGGAAAGGGAGGGTTTTATTATTTTTTTAATACACCTATTGGGAGATAGTAAAGTACAGAGGCAGACTCTTCAGAGTGGTTCTTGGTGACAGGACAGGAGTCAACTGGCACAAACTGAAATATGGGAAATTTCATTTAAACAAAAGAAAATTTTTATTTTGCTATGCTGGGCATTGAACATGGGCACAGGTTGCCCAGATAAGTTGTTGAGTTACCATCCTTGGTGGTATCCAAAGCCTGACAGGGTACAGTCCAGGGCAGCCTACTTTAGCTGGCTAGATGGAGTAAGTGATCCCCAGAGGTCCCTGCAGACCTCAACTGTTCTGTGACTGTTGGATAATATGGCCCCTTGGACAGAAGCTGAATTTATATTAATTCAGACATTGAGTAGATTTTTAAGTGAAGGGAATAATTGCTAAGTATTTGACAAGGATCTTGATAAATTCTATAGCTGTGAGGATTTTACACCAATAATTAAATGTTTTTCCCAAACTGTTTAATTCACAAACAGATACTGGACTTTTATAATGCAAGTTAAGACCTTTCAAGGCTTCTCAGCTGGGTAAAATTGAACGTTGTCACCTTAAGATGAAAAATAAAATAACTTAAAAAAAATAATTACATCCCTGCTGCACTATTTGAATTCTAAGTTTAAAATTATATAAGTATTTTCATCTGCAATTATATAGGCTGTCCCTGCAAGGATGACACTGAAAAAACATTAATCTGGTTAATTAAACTTTAATCTATGTCTTAGCACATTTACATGTAGAGAAATCTTTCTTAGGCAATTGTCTACCTAGCAGCAGAGAGGATTGTAAAACCTGCAGAAAATGCTGTGTCATGAGCTCTTAGAGCAAGACCAGTGGGTTGATTTTTTTTTTTTTTTAAATCATCAAAGCAAAGACTTTTTTACTAGGAGGCTCTAACTCTCTGGGACACTTCTAGCAAGTTATTTGCAAATCATCTTTGTCTGCAGATGTGTCCCCTTACCAAGAAGGAACTTTTAGATTGTTGTGGGTTTTTTAATTTAGTAAATATTAAGCAATACATGACAAATATAATTGTTGAGTTGATGAATACTTCACAGATACAGGAAGGAGAGTTGGATTTGTATTTTAATTGCATTTTAATTTTTATTTCTAATTGCTTTTTCTAAAATAAACCAGACAATTTAGAAAATCCATGATTCCCTTGGGGTTTTTCTGGGGTTGCTTTTGGTTTGTTTCGTGGGAGCTTTTTTGTTTGTTAGGCTTTTTTTATGTTTTAACTGAGAACAAAGCAGTTGCTTCTCTGACCTTATCCTGGTGAAACTGTGTTCAAAGTTTTTGAAGACTGCAGAGACTTAATTCTCTCTAGAAGATAATTAATGTGCTCCTCTTCAGCAAAATCTGCTTTACTTGTTAACTCTTTTTCTCCTAATTCAGCTGCACATCTGCCAGTTTTTCATCATCCAGACTGTGATGTGGTCAACAATCTCTTCCAGTTTCCTTCCCAGACAGTTGCTGTTTTCCCAATTTCAGGATTTTTTGGTCTGGTATTTGAGTGCCATTTTAGGTGACTCTTTCCCCAGTGATCTTCAGATTTATCCAATTCATTCTGTTTCCTGCTTTAGTTTCTACAGCATCTCTATTAAGCTGCATTTTCTGTCTTCCCCCCAACAATTCCTTTTAGCGATTCGGCTTGCTGCCTTCTGTCATTCTCACAGAGAGTTTTCAGGACAGTGGCCAGCTGGCAAACTGCCTTCTCAAAGCTCTTATCATGTCATATTGCAGCATCTTTCTTGTTCACAATGGGTAGTTCAGGTCCAGAGAAAGACAGAGGCCTAAAAGAGACTGCAACAGAATCAAGAATAGTGTTTCAAATTCTACACGTATAGTAAAGGGAGCAAAGCAGAAATAAAATAGCTTCTGTAAGGTAACTCTAGCATGCATGCTCATCAAGAAGTAACCTCCACCATCTTACTTGTAGAGAGTAAAATGTTGGTGACTGAAAGGACTATTTAAGGGCAGAAAGATCCTCAGAAAGTTACCTGAATGTGTTTCTTTGTTAACCTCTGACTTCAAAGACAAGAGTAGCGTTATTAATCCATAATGTAGTTGGAATGAAATATTTTGCCTTTTAGAATTTAATCTGAGATGCTCTTTCCTGCATTGCTCCACACTGATGTTTGTCTATATGTGTGTGGAGCATCATTAAAGAAAGCACCGGCAACTGAGGGAGGGAGGTGGGAACCTTTGAGTAGTATCAGATGGATTCTCTACTGACTTCTGGCTTTGCAGTGTGAGGAATCACTGTCACCAAGGCACTGTCATTCCTCCCCTATTTTAAGTGCTAATTATTCTCTAAATTCTATGAATGCAGTGCTTTTTGGCAGGAAACTCCCTTCTCCACCTCCTAGTTAACATGTAGTTACATATGTAGGACCTAACTATTGCACTGATGCTTTAAAACTTGAGTTACTCATCCAATTTTTTAGCTATTTCTCTTTTCAAATTTGTCTAAACATTAAGTTCAAGCCTATAGCTAACCATCCAAACAAGCATGACTTGTATTGACTGTATTGTTAACTATGTGCTTCCTAATTCACACATGAAGAAATGTAATTTACTACTCCATAGCTCTCAGCTGCCCTGGAATTAGTAGAGCCTGTATTGGCTTGCGACTATTGAAACCAATATTGTCTTGTTTTCCTGACCCCTTTACGCATAAAAAAGATTGACATGGCAGAGTAATAGAAAGTGTATTGCATTAGGGTTTAGTATTAAAGATAAACAACACAAATGAAACTGAAAGCATATGGCATTCCTTGCCTTCTGTGCCAGCTGATGAGCAATACATTTTGTATTATGATCCACTTTGGAGGCTTTAAACCATTAAAACCTTGCTGCTTTGTTTTGCACGCTTGGAAGTTGCCAGTTAAACCAACTGGAGTAGCCTAATTTAGCTGATTGTTTGACTGATGTGTCAGAGCTCTGGCTTGGAATTTTCTAGGCTGGAAGTGAAAAATTGGACAGAATGAATTGAATACAGCAGATTGTATATCATAACAGTACCCTAAAGATGGAACACTGAAGATGGAAATGAAAGATGATTTATGAAAAACATATAATGGAAATAGAGAAAAGCAATGAATAATTCTTATATTCAGGTAATACATTCAAGACCTCACCAAAAAGTAGCATTTCCTATGGTTATCTAATGGAACTATTCAATATATCATAGGATTTGTTATGAAAATTAACTTCAACTGTTAACCTTAGTATATATCAAACAGGATAACTTCAGAAAACTCTACCCCTCCGTCCAATGACTACTTCAAGATCTGTGCTAAAATTGAGTGTAGTGGTTTTCCTTAGTTGAAACCAAGAATTTGAAATGTTCACAGTGATTGCACTTGCATGGCTATAATTGCTTGGTACAATGATGTTACGTAGGTAAAATAACTCAGAAAGAAATATCACTCCAAGATCTTACTGAGAAAATAATTATAAATTCTTTCTTGGAATTTTCCCATTTCACCCTTATCTAGATAATACGATCTGTTATTTTGTGGCTACCATTCTGTCTGGCATAGTGATGATGTGAAAAGGCCAACCTAGAGATTCCCACAAAGAAAAGAAAATTTTCTGTGGTCTCAATGTGTTTGGAGAGAACTGTCTGTAGCACACATCCACCGTTGGTTTGTATCCCATTATTTTAAAACTTGAAAATACGATCGCCTAGAAACTCTTTTTAAGCATACAGATATTGATTCTGCTTTTTAATGAAGTATTTGTTAATCACAGACTCTTAGAGGTCAAAGAAATGTTAGCTCAAACCACACCTTTCTTTTGAACTTCTTGGAAATATTTGATCACTATGGTTATCAAATAAAATCAGCATTCTCTGGGGCATTATTTATCCATTTACATCTTTCCTATTTCACAT
Source organism: Megaceryle torquata (assembly GCA_024611175.1). Taxonomy (NCBI): domain Eukaryota; kingdom Metazoa; phylum Chordata; class Aves; order Coraciiformes; family Cerylidae; genus Megaceryle; species Megaceryle torquata. Next base: position 134,615 of record JANIJG010009249.1, on the reverse strand, counting down.
CAGCCTTTTTCTACCAGAGATACAGATCTATTTAGACAGGTCTGGCATAGTGTGAGACAGTTTGTTCATGTTTATTTGAGACTTGAAAGAGGAGGAAAGGCAATACCTCTTTGCATATTTTCTTTTAACTTTCATGTGATTAAACGTGTTATGTCAGTGAGTGATAGCCTGATTGAAGGCTCAGCTCTTTGCTGCTGTGAGATTATTAAAGTACTGTCTAGATGGAGGAGCGTGGCCTCAACAAAGCAGAATGACTCACAGGCTAAGTTCTATAGTAGTGGCAGAGCAGGTTCTGGAGAGGCTGGAGGGTTGAAAAAGAATCAGCAAGGCTTCTGGAAGCCAGGACGGGTATGACTGTACCGTCCCCTGGCTGAAAGAGCCTTTCACTGCATCTCCTCCTCTTCCTAATGTCCTCACACCGGTCCAGATAATCTGATCTCATCAGGGGTCTGGTACCTCTTTCGGGGACCCCTCATGCAATGCTGGAGGCAAAATATGGTGCTGGTTTAAGACTGAGCCTTAACCAATCTCTGACAGTGAAGTTGCCATGTACTGTGACAAGTATGAGCGCCCTCGAGGCTCTTCTCACGCATCTAGGCTGTTCTGTAGTGTCTTCACAACAGCAGAGACTGAGTTTTCTTTTGTGTTAGTCTTCTTTTTCAAGCTAATCAGATCAAAATATTTAAGTATACTGATATTTATGACAATGCAAAAGTGTTTCACTATCTTCTTCTCTTCGGTCACTTAAATAATTAGATTATATTTTTCTGCATCCAAATTTGCTAAAGTTAGCGATGTAGAAAAGCAGAGGAGGGTTTTACTGGATCTAGCTCCTCCTCTTCCTTCCACATTTTCCCCAAAATAATTTAATTAGTGGCAGCATTTTGGTCATTCATGTAAGTGGTTTTGCTTCTCAGAACTTGCTAACAACAAGATTTTTGGATAGCCACACTCGATCATAGCAAATCTTGTAGAACTGGAATATTGAAGCTAAATCAAAAAAATGAAAACAGTTACAAACGGTGCCAAAGTAGAAAAACTGTTGCTGACCAATACAAACTTTTTTGTTTCACTCAGCATCTTGCTGAATAAATCTTTGATAGAAAGTTGAGTAGCAGAATAAATCGGTACATTAATGTTCAGTTTGCATGTCTATGTAAATTCAATAACCTAATAAAACTCAGCTATTGATTATTACATTTCTAATTTGCCTCAAGGCTCTTTTACACGTTTATGGCAAATAAACAAAACATAAAAGAAATTTCCTGTGGAGAATTATTTAAAAAATGAAAAGATAACAAAGTTGAGTTAAATTTATATTACCAACTTCAAATCTAACAGCTTTAGCAAGTGGAATGCTTTATGGAAGTTCAACTGTTTAGACAGCTACACTGAAAGCATAAAAATGTAGAACTGTGTACTAAAAGTAATAGATAATAAAAAATAAAGTATAGTTGGCTGATGAGCCTGCCAAATTCAGGATATCTCAACACTCTTAAAAGTTAGAGTTGAAAATTCTAACTGAAGGGCTTTGCCTTCTCTTCCAAACAACCACAAACTTGGAAAGGGTTTTGATGAGGGTTTGACTCTAGTTTCTGCTGCTCAAGTGTCTGGAGTTTTCAGTTAAGAACCACCATAGTATTTTGTTTATGGTGCTGCATAAGCAAGGGAAGTTCTCTATTGGAGATTTTCTTAATCACTGGGCATTATTCCCTGGACTATATATGTGAATAGTCAAAGCAGTATTTTCTCAGAAATAAGTATTGAAATGCTTTCTTATTTATAGATATCATACATTCAAATGCATTCCTCAGTTGCTTACTGATCACTTACTAAGAGTGGTGATTCTGGAGAAGTTTAAAAATCCAGTCTCCACTGTTGTCACTAATTAGCAAGCAACAATAAAGGGACTATATGATGCTGCTGGTAGTGAGCTCTTAAATATTTAAGCACATTTTTCATTTCTGAGAGTAGATTATCATGGCTAAAGCATCGCTGCATGTTTTATTACGCCTCTGTCTAACATGGTTTTATACTGTATATTCTGTAGTGATAAGCATGATGAGAATTTAATGCAACAAGCCAGTCCAGCAAAGGTTTTTCTTCCAGAAGTAGCTGAGTTAGAAAACCTTGTGATGAAATAGTGAATATATTTCCTGTTGAAATAATGAGATACCTCATTATTTATTTGACCTTTCAAAAATCTAGTTGTTTAAAATTTAATGTAAACTTTAAGAGATGTACTCATATATGGAAAATATAATGAGATCTAGTAATAACTCTAAAACTCAAGGGAACTTTTTAAGTATAGAACATACCTCTTAAACCCTGATGACCTTTAAAACTTGAAGAAGCATCTTAAGTGAGCGCACTAAAACTATTGCTGTGAGGTTTGGAGGGGGTGATAGCTGAAATGCACTTGATAATAATTTGTGTGTGCATGCAAATTTGGAAAGAAAAATAAAATTGTCGGAATGTTTTGAAAGTTCATGGTATGAAACCTTTATGGCTTTTTTAGTGGTTTATGTTTGGATTGCTGAGGAAATGATTGAATCTAATCTGCTGCAGGATGGCCACAGAAACAGAATTGTCATTCCATGTCCTCTTTGTGTTGCATACACATACTTTTAACTATACCCTGCTTTTCAGATGAATGACAACAATTATGGCTCTTTACAAGTAATAGAAGAGAGTTTGGGGCTGTCAGAGCAAGATTTGTTGCTCAATCAGATATTCCTAATCTCCTCCAGTTTTCTGTCTCCTTGGTGAAGTTGTCCTTAAGGCTGAAAGCCGACTGTGGCACATCCTATTTTAAACTGTGAAAAAAGGTGAACATTACATTCTAGTCTTTTGGGCAATTCCACTGATGCCATGTGAGCAGTCTAATTTCTAAATTAGGTCAGAATGAAATGCTACCATAAGCCTTATACTTCTGTTACAACTTACTGCTTTAAATCTGAATGTTTATGTGTATTGACAGTTTTCTTCATCCCTTGGAAGGACTGGTATGATTTTGCTGCACCAGGAGAAAGGATGTTTTCCTGCCCTGGGAAAAAACTTCCCACAATTTTCTCTTGAAATTAAATTTCAAGAGAGATTTAGGCAGTTACAGAACATGTCACACTTATTGCTTTCTGGGTCTGGGAAACACTTCTGAACCATTACAAAAAGATCTGTACTCTGTACTAAGTCTTTATAATCTAGAACTGCATATGGAATTCCCATAATATGTTCGCCCCCCCTCCTCTGTAATGAGCATAAAAGTTCTGACCTTCAAACTTTGTTGGCTAAGATCTTGTTCTCTTCTCCATAGTGTGCAACTCCTATTGTGTCTCATCTTTAATAATTTTGTCAATTATTGCTAGTATTAAACACAAACATCTGTTGTTGCTTGATTCCTTTTGCAGTGTAAGCCCTATGTGAATATGAGAGGTAATATTTGAGCCCCAAACTTGACAACCAAAGCAGATGAAGGAGGAAACACTTGTTGTGTCTTGCTTACCTATCGGGCATCACTGTTTCCCAGCTTGTTCTCTATTTCCTTAGAATCAGAATGGTCTAACCCTCTTCATGCTGGGACTGACCTGGAGAAGCTGGAGGCTGAGGGATGTAAACCAGGACGTGCTGCTCTGATGTACCAGCAACAGCCGGATGGCCTTTAGGAGAGTGACCCTATAAGCTTTCCAGCTGCTGTTGCAGCTTTTGGCAGGTCAGAAGGGAGGCAGCTCTCGCAGGGGCTGTTCTTACCATCACACATGTCCTCTGCCAACTGGCATCACTGGGAAGGCATTACCAATGTGCCTCTGCTTTATGGGCTGTGTAGGGTCTGCCTGCAGCCTTGTGCCTGGGCAGGCTGCTGGGCCGGGCTGGATTGCATGATAGTGTAGAAAGGGCCTCCAAACCTCAGCAAAGTTTAGTGCAACAGAATTGTGCTAACAGATGCCAAGAAACTGTGCTGCAGAGGAGAGTCATCAATAGAATCATACAATGGCTTGAGTTGTAAGGGACCTTAAAGATTATCTCATTCCAAACCCCCTGCCATGGGCAGGGACACCTTCCACTAGAGCAGATTGCTCAGAGCCTCATCCAGACTGGTCTTAAACACTTCCAGGGATGAGGCATCCAAAACTTCTCTGTGCAACTCATTCCAGTGTCTCACCACCCTCATAGTGAAGAACTTCTTTCTAATGTCCAATCTAAATCTACCCTGCTCTAGTTTAAACCATTGGCCCTTGTCCTAGCACCACATGCCCTTATAAAATTCCCTCCCCAGCTTTCCTGTAGGCTTTGTTGTACCTTCTGGTACTGGAAGGCTGCTATAAGGTCTCCCTGGAGCCTTCTCTTCTCCAGGCTGAGTCATACTGATTCCTTTAGCTGCAGGTATGCACTCTTAGAAGTTACTTCTTAGTAGTTAGGTAAACCCAGGCAGTTGATTAGTAAAATTTCAAGTAAATAGGAGTAGCTTTTTCAACATAGCTGCTCTATGAGTGTTAGACCATAAGGAAGCAGGACAATATACTCCCTCTGGTATATGGCTTTAGCTTTTTAGCTTAGATTTCTAGGGCAGTAATGATTTTAAGGAGACCCTGTGTCCTCTGGGAAGCCCGATAAAAACATTTTTACAACAGTTTCCATTTCCAATGATCTAGCTAATTTAGAATGCTGCTTTTGTTGTTGTTGTTTGTTTTTTTTCTCCCCATTATGGGCATAAACCACCATGGAAACCGTGTTATGCTCTCATTCTGCTTCTGTGTCCTTTTATCCAATAGTCTCTCTCTCAATTTGTTGTATATTCATAAGGAAATGTCTTCATTATCCCTATATTATGCTACCTAAGTTTCCTTTTACAGAGGATATAGACTTCTATGTTATGGATTTTCTCTACTACTTTAATCAGAAAAAATACTGTAATCAGAGGCATATTAGCCCTTGTACTGTCTATTTTCTATCACTAAAATATCACTGACCAGTGGACTATTAATACCTATTAACTCCCTGACAAGAAAAGATGACTTGGTGTTGGTTATATTGCATTACTTACAAAGCCTGATCTTTACATCTAGATAGTCACCCAAGAGTCCATTAACTGAGAAATTTGTTTTGACTTTGTGAGCCTGCAGAGAGAGATATTTATATAATGAGGATCCTGTTACAATTTAATATTTTATAATTTCTGTTGTTTAAAAGGGATTTTTTTTGTTGTTGCTGTGGGTTGTTTTGTTTTGTGTTTGGTTTTTTTCTCCTTGTTTAGACTTAGGCTTTTAGATTATCTTGTTTCATTATCCATGCCCAATTCTTCACAAAATAGAATGGCTGAAAACTGATCTGGAGTTCGAGATAGTCTAAATGGGATTTTCATCTCAATCTGCTTCTCTGTCTGGTGGATCTACTGGTCTTGTGATTGCTCACACTGGCTGAAAGGGAGGGAGGAGGAACCTACAGTGCAGGTAGGTAGGAGGGAAAAACAGCTTCAACTCAGCAATCCAGTGGTGAGCCAGGTCAGGAAGCTTACTGAACAGAAAGCACATAACTGAGAGAGGATGAGAAATGGAGAGGAAGGGAAGATGAAAGAGCCTAAAATTTAGACTTACATTCTTGTGGAACTGCATCTTTAATCTCACTCTGGGACTGGACTGCTCAAAATATGAGAAAAGAGGAAATGCTTTGTCAGTTTGAATTAGTCTAAATCCATGAGTGCTTATGGTCACAAATTTTAGCTGTGTAAATTTTCCAAAGGGCAGATCTTAAAATTATCAAAGGGTGAGGTTGGAATACCTCACTTGTTTAAACTTAGAAGAAGAGAACACACATTTTGTGGTATGAACTTCTAGTCTTTTGCAGTGCAAAATGTACTTGTGGGGAAGATGGGTTAAAATACAAGTAAGCTGACATTAGTGAAAAGTAATTTTTTTGGAAGATTTGAGAGTTCAAGGTCTGTACTGTGTTCATGGAGGACTCTTTTTACTGTGCTAAATTCTATAAAAGATCATATATTCATTCTTCCATCATGAACAAGATCATATCCAAAACTTGTGTCTGGAAGTTGGGATATCTTTCCTCCATGCCTTTTTCACAGCGATTTGTTAGCTCAGGTTTCAGTAAAAAGTTTCTGTAAAACTGCTAACTGCTTTGGGGCTTATTTGGCAGCAGGGTTGAGGTGCAGAGCAGTTACTTGAATATAATCGTGTGTATATTGACAGGTGAATATATGGGGAGGACATAGAAAAGAAAAAAAAATCTTCTGTGTTTGCCATCTCCAACTGAATCTGGATTTTGTTTTTTTCTTCTCTAAAGGACTCTAATTTATTTAAGTAAAAATTTAAGACAAAGTGTGTATAGAAGCAAAAGATGTTAATTAGAAGATGAAAAAAAATCTGCTCCAGGTAGTTTAAAGTAATTGGAAAGACAGGTTTGTTTAGGAAACATTCTTCTAACAATTTTACATCTAATAACTGTAAAATCAATCATTAGATGCAATAAAAGCTCTGGGAATGGTTTCAAAATGAATGAAGAATGCAGTGAGAATTCAAAAATAACTAGTATTTTGTCAGGACATGTTAAAAAATATTTTATATATAATGACTAGTTTACCTTAATTACATCAAAATATAAATTGTTCAAATTAGTGTGTATTTGAGTGGAAAATAATTGCATTTTAAATTTCATTGGAGAGACCTGGCAAACAAAATAGTAATTAAAAGCAATTATCATATAAACAAAAAGCATCAAAGCCTATACACTATGGATTTTTTTTATTCCTGGAGTTGAAAGCAAGCTAGGCAGAGCAATGATTGAGATTTAACCTAGATTAGCAGAAATGGGACTGAAAAATAAAAATATATGTACCATAACCTCAATGTAAAGCTGGGATATAGAGATCACAATGTCACTGGCAAGGTGAATTTCTCAAGGCATGGTACAGACCAAGCAGCTGTATTGTTTTGTTATGGTTTGAATAATTAGTTTCCAACAAAGTAATTGTACTCTAGTACTGTCTGTATAATGCACTCTTTTAGTTCTGTCTTTCACTGGATTTTTATTTTGTTCACAGTTTTTCTTTTCCCTTTCCCTAACTTTTTCAATCTATTTCCTTGTATTTTCCCTTTTTATTTATTCTGGAAGCAAACCCACCATGAAGCCAGGGCTATTCTGTACATGCAGAAAGATACTAACCAGCAGTCCTCGTAGAAGATTCAGTACTCCCATGTAATTCTCAACCCTTCCTTCCTTTCAAGCACATATAATGGTCAAATCCTGTCTTCTGATTATCCCTAATTTTATCTTTTTTTGTAGTCATTCCATTTAGAGATGATCCATATAGAGATGTCTGGTAGCTTTAAGTGAGATTAGGATATTAAGACAAGTTTTCTTTTATACATGTGTGTATATATTTATATATGGAGTTCCTATCTTGACAGTGTCACTATCGTGAAGAGTTCCTGGTCTGTGGAAAGGCTAAAAAAGGGCATGAGTACTCTCATGTTATAAATTCAAAAGTCATACAAAAAGCTCTGGTACAAAGTTGTGTCAGAACTAGGAACACAAGATCAATTCTTTTTAATCCCATTCTAAACAAGTATATTCACAAGTAGCCCTCTTTCAGGCCAGTGACTTTCAAACCCAAACACCTTTTTGAGATTGCTTGTTGCTAGTTTCAGAATTCAGTATTTTACTTTCATTTGAGGTGCCCTCATTGAACTTCTTAAGCTACCGTATGCAGGGCAAGTGGCAGTTTCCTTAGGAAGATAAGAAATGCCTTTGTTACGTTGAATAAACTGAGCAAAGATGAAGTGTCCAGCTAGATCAAGCCTTTCCTCATGGGGCATATTTTTTTCTCTCTCACCTCCAGCAGAAACGTGGGGGAGTTTGTATCACATCATTTGAGAGCTGAAGGACACCCTAGTGAAAATTCTGGTGTACCATTCTGTGGTAAGTTCAACTTTTACTCGCTGGTTTTACCACTGAGAAATGAAAAGGCATAGTGAATACATATGATGAAACTGATACTTTTCCCGGTTCCAGCTGGAATAAGATTTTTCTTCTGAATTAATGATACAAAAATCTTTTACATCTGTGTTCAACTATAAAGGTTGCTAATTTTTAATGCTGCATGATGTCTGAATTTTTTTCGTGAGCTCGATCCACTTTCTTTGGGACTGGTATAAGCTTTTGCCTTGAGAACAGTGAATGGTTTTATTCTTGTTGAGTCTGATGACTCTTATTGATTTGATGTCCTCTAGAAATCTCTTCAGAGGAAAACTCTCTCCTTACAGAGGTAGATTAACTATTTGACCTTTAAGCGCCACATGAAAAGCAACTCTCTTTTAAATGCAAAAATGTCACCTGGTAATAAAAGGGACTTCTTAATGTGCTTGGGAGAAAGCTGAAGTTTTTCTTAGGATTGTGCTAGAGCTGCACTCTATATTCTGCAGCTTGCCTTGTGGCAGATTGTTTCATTATCCAGCAGTATCATTAATCTTTTTTATTATCACCTTAAAAATAAACAAACAGTGATTTTGTTGTGTTTGACACAAGTAGTGCATTTTAATTTTGTAGGCTTGTATTATTGACTTAGAAAAAACCCTGTGATGTTTCAGCTTGAAATACTGACTTAGAAACGTGTAAACGCTCTTCAGACGTGTGGAAATGGCATCTGTTGTGCATATTAAACAAAGTGTGTGATTTTTATCTCTTCCACGTGGAGCTTAGCAGTAACTAGGAAAATTAATATTAACTTGAACAATAATTATTTCTCATTCACTTTGCTTTCATAAAAATAATTACACTGTTCTGTGGGTCATACTGAAAGTAGGTTTCTTTAAGGAACCAAAGGTGTAGTCTTGAGTTACATGGTAGAGTTAATTTCAGTAATAATATTGAAAGTTCAGTTGGTTTGATATGTTACCTCTGTGCTTTATTTCTTTATAACTTAGCAAAATTTTGGTTTCCTCCTTTATTTTTGCCTACCAGTTAAAGGTGGTAATATTAATGATAATGGATTAATTCAGGCTTATTAATGGGGTTTAGATATAACTTAAAATACAGTTTTCTTAATTCTAATGTATGGAAACATGAACTGATGACAAGTTACTGGCATTTATTTCTGTTAGTGTTTTTATTTGAAATTAATGGAAGAATTGTACACTTATGAAGGGAATATGTGAGAACTCTTATGTTTATGTCTTCATTAAACTTAGAGACACTGGAATAAAGTTTTCTTTCATTGTTTGGTGTTCAGAGCCAAGAAAACATTGCAGTCCTAGAAAAAAACCACAAACCAAACCAAAATCCAACACACCCATCAATGTGCTACACACATAGATAGAATTGGTCAGTCTTTGGGGGTTTGCAAAGTATAGTAATGATGTAACTGAACAGAATTAGAAAGTGAAGTTCTTTAGCAGGTTTTTGGGGGAAATCCAAATATCTGGGTTTTTTGACTCAGGTTTTTAGTTGGTGTACTTCATACATGATAAACTGATATATGCAAGAAAGAAGAAACAGTAATTTAAAATACATGTGCTCAAAACACCAGAATTATTTGAGAAACAACAGGTACAGCAAAAAAAAATGTAATGACTATTACTTTATTTGGAGAGTTGCAACATCATTTTTTGTTCCACAGGCTTGGCCTAGATTCATTAAGCACTAGTAGCATGTTGATAAATTCTGTACTACTGTAAATTATTATAACTTGAAGGTTACTTATTTAACAAATGTTTTTTCATAGCAGATAGAGTTTTTTCTTCTTCTTGCCTGAAAATGAAGTATTTACAGACCAATATGTATGTGTAATAAATGCATTTATTTTAAACTGGCTTTCTTAAAGTGTCTTCCTATTTTTAGCCCTGCTCAATTATGATTACTAAAGAAAAGAGGTTCTGGAGACTAGATTTCTGTAAGAGCTCAGGGCGAAAGCATCATATTTTCTTGCTCTTCATTGGATTTCATCCAAAGCCAATTCTGTTTAATCTGCCTGCTGCTGCTCTGGAAGTGACATCTGTTCAAATTTACAATCTTTATCATGGCTGACATGTTGTTTGTGTGTCTGTTTACCCCAAGCCCTTGTTCCAACTGCCTCTTGCAGATAATTTGTGATTTTTTCCTTCAGTCTATCACAGGTTGCTAGGCATTGAATTGCTGCACATGGAGCTTTGCTATTATTTTTTATTTCTTTTCCTTAGCTTTGCAATTATGTTTTGAAGAAGAAATGAGAAGTCTGGATGCAATGTGTGTATCAAGAAGTATACGGAAGAAGGGTAGATGAGAAGTGAAGGGGTGTGGGGGATGTGCTCACAGGAAACACGTATATAGAATAACCTGTTAAGGAATACAGTAAAGTGTGGGCTCTGATATCTATACATCTTTTTGTAAAATAAATATTGCTTCATAATTTTAGCTACAAAAGTAGACAGGCCAAACAACTAAATCCAGACCATATTTTTCTGATGTGTAGTTAATATTAATTCATATCTAGATACAATATTTTGTACTGTAAGAATTCAAAAATAATTTTATCTTAAAAGCTAAGAGATGGCCTTTGAATCACAACTGTTACTCAAAAATTTTCAGTCTGAATACCTGAACATCCCTTAAGTTTTGGCTAAATGCAGGTTTGTATCTTCAAATTTTCCCCAAAGGTTTGCAATCATGAAATTGCTGTTTAAAATCAGAGTAAAATATGAGATTCTCTTTAGGTCACCCCAGGAGTGAGATTTAAGATAACCGAGACTTACAAGGAGGATGACAAGAACTGTCATCTTTCTGTGCATGAGGAAAAGAATCTCTCTGGAACCACAGAATTTCAAACCTGCATTATTAGCTGGCATAAATACTGAAAAATAACCCTGAGACAATCTTGAATTTCATAACTGTGGAGCACCCCGATATGAGTAAGCTACTGGAATGGGGAAGTGAGGATCGTTGCCTCCTGCCTTCACAAGCTCACAAAGGAAAAAATGTTTATATTCACTATGGTATATACTGAAGGGAGTTCTCAAATGCACAAAAATAAATTGATAACTGATGTAATTTTGAAATATCAGAGAATTAATAGTTAATAAAGTAAAATCAGCACAATTTTTAAATATTTGGAGCTAGAATGCATAATGAATATATGGAGAAGGATTCAAATATCTTCCTTTGTTTGTCTTTGGTGCTATAGAAATGATCACGTAAACATTTCCCACATCCTAAACCAGTAAGCTCTCCAGTTGGGTTATTATTGTTTTGCTTTTTATTCTGATTTCTTTCATTCTGTGTTCATAACAGGGACAACTAAAAGCTGAAACATTATTTATATATTGCATAGATGATGGATTATTTAGTTGTAAATAATTTTTAAAAAGAAAAATGTGCCATTTTTTTCTGAAGAGAAATAATCCAAATTAACTGGTTTTGTCCTACTGTCCTAGAGTTTCAGTGAACCCAGTCTTAATGTAAAAATAGGGTCTCAGGTATTCCTAAAAACTGGGCCTTAGGCTCATTAAGTCTTACAGCAACCCTCTTAAGAGAGTAGGGCAGAGAAACAGCAGTACACAGATGATAGTTACCGTAGGCACACAGCATACACAGCACTGTGCATAGACACAACTTGCCCCAACAGAGCTCGACTTGCTCTTTTTAACATACGTCTGTATGGATCCCATCCTGTGCCTCTGCGGCGTGTGCCTGCTGGCTGCCTTGCTAACAAATAGGAGCTGACACACCTTTGAGCCAAATACACACAGCAGCATGACCCATCTCTAGGTTATGCCTTGCTTCTACTGGATGACAAAAGACTAGTTGAAAGAGACAAGGAAAATAGTATGTTTTTTAATATATTTTTATAGAGCAATTGTATTCTTGTCATCATGTTCTCTTCCAGTGCTACTTCTTTCTGCATGCTTAAAACAATGTTCATATAGTACATGCATCTCTGTCACAGAGGAAACAAGTTTTTATCTTAATCACTTCACAGATTTCAATCTTTCTTTTGTGATTTGCACAGAAATTCTCTTGCTTGTCATGGCTGGATTCTTGCCTTTATTTCTGTGTAGTATTTGCTGTCTACTAGTGTGAAATGAAAACATCTTTCAAGACGCGTTGATGAAAATCGTTATTTGCCATAATTTCTCTATCTTCTTTTTCTAATAAACTCTCCATACCTAGACCTGTGGCTGAGAAAGTTCCTACATTCTTTAGGCTGATATCTTCTTAAATTCTTAAGAAACCACAAGTAGCACGTTGCTCTACTGCAGAGGTGTTTCTTAAAATGTTGTGAAGCTCTTCCATCAGAGCTGCTCTGATGGAGAAAACTGTGGAGCGCTTCCATTTCCAAAAGAAGTTAAATACAGGGAGCACAGATGTGTTTCCACAATCATCTTAGAACACTTTGTGTGCATAACATGCTCACCTTAGCTTAGGCATGCACTACTAAATACTGAATACTGTGTCCTACAGATCAGAAAGTTATCAAGGTGGATAGTCAAGCTATATAAAATCAATAATTAAAATTCTCTTTGTCTTTGGTCTATTATTTTCCCATTGATACAGATTAGTTTTGGTTTTGTTTGTTGTTGCTATTCTTGCAAATCCATGACTGTTTTTCTACTAAAAATGTCATTCCACCTCAGAATCATTTGAGGTAAAGTCAGTATTTGCTGTTCTTTTCTCTTTTCATCTACCCACATATTGTACATTTTCATCATATGCTTGTGATCGTGGCAGTTCAGTTGTTTCCACATGATGTTCCTTGCAAGCTTCACCAAATTTGTGTTACCTAACAGTGAGATGTTTGAATTTTTACCTTTTACTATAAATTTATTTTAGCCTATGTATTCTGTCTTTTGAGTGCTCAGCATAGGATGGATGTAAAATCCTTACAAGAGCAGGGTACACGAGCTAATGAATTGTTGATGTTGATACAGTCTGACTATTTGATGGATTTTGCTATGTGAAAATTTTCATAAGTGAGATTTGAAGAACTTCATGAAAGCAGAGGTTGTGTTCATCCCCTATTGTTCTATTTACATTTCCAAAACACTAAAATAACTAAATAATGCAATTCTGGTTATTACAGCTGTCTGGAATGTATCCAGCCGTGCTTTGGGCTGTTTTAATAGAAACCAGTGAGTAAGACAGAGCTAAGCTTGCTGTCTGACTTCTGTTGGTATTAGAATCATAAAATGATAGAAACATTCAGGTTGGAGGAGACCTTTATGATCAAGACCAACCATTAACCCAGTGCTGCCAGGTCACCAGCAAACCATGTCCCTAAGTGTCACTCCTACATGTCTTTTAAATCCCTCCAGGGATGGTGACTCCACCACTACCCTGGGCAGCCTGGGCCAGGCCTTGAGAACCCTTTCAGTGAAGAAATTTTTCCTAATATCCAACCTCAGCTTCCCTCAGAACAACTTGAGGCCATTTCTTTTTGTCCTGTTGCTTGTTACTTGGGAGAGGATATCGACCCCCACCTGGCTCCAACCTCCTGTCAGGGAGTTGTCGAGAGCCAGGTGGTCTCCTCTGAGCCTCCCTTTCCCCAGGCTGAACAGCCCCAGTTCTCTCAGCTTCTCTTCACAAGACTTGTTCTCTAGACCCTTCATCAGCTTTGCTGCTCTTCTCTGGACATGGTCCAGCCCCAAAATGTCCCTGTAGTGAGGAGCTCCTTTCAGAAGCTAGATGGGTTTTAAGCAGAGTAGTTTTGGTCTTTGTTTTATTTTTTTATGGAGCATGTTTTTAATAGCCCAAATAAAAAGATTTCCATCCAGAATAACTCCTTCAAGTCAACAGAAGTAACATACAACTAACCATCAACAAACCCATCAAACTGTAATGAAAACATTGAGACTAGATACCTTTTTGTACCGTATTTATCTCTTTTTCTCCTAAAATGACTGTTTACCTAGCAGTTTATCTAGCAACAATACCAAATGTCTGGTTTTATGAAAGAAGTGTGGGGTTTTTTAGCATGCTTCAATTAGAGGAATATACAGACATCTATTTTTTTCTGCTGCTTCAAAAACCTGCTCCCTGAACACTTAATGAAGTCCTGTTTTATCAATATATGGATTTAATTAGGTTCTCTATTTTTGCATGGCATGGGTTTATATTGTGTCTGCAAGTTATATTCCTCAATTATTTTTCTTACTCTTTTTATTATTTTCCCAAAATGAGGTGTAGCAGAGGAAGACAGCATTAGCAAGTGGATGCATTATACGGCAGAAAAAAGTCTGAATGCAAACCAGATGTGAATGTAACCACTCCTCCTGCTATATGTTGTCCTTTGTATGACATATATGAAAGAGTCATTTGCCTTTTAAGTTGGCACTCAGACTAGACTGAATATTACTGTACAGCATGAGATGGGTAGATTTGTATCCTATGTAATTACTGCATATTCATATTGGTGTTTCTCTCTTACCAATTAAAAGGAAACTCTTCCTATCAGAACTTTCAGATGAGCTACTTGTGGGATACAAACCAAAGCTGACATCTTCAATTTTGCTTTTGCAGTTCAGAAAAATAATTTGTCTTGATTGTTCCATGTTATTTGAGAGAAAATTCTGGATCATATTGCCTTCAGCACTGACACGGGGTCAGAGAGCTTGTAGAAAAATGTTGCAAGTTTACTAAGCAAAGCTCCCCCCCACCCATTACCAATATAGAAGAACTGTTTTGGTGAGTTGTAATAACCTCAGTCTGAAAAAACACCCATCACTAATATTATAAATTTATGACCAGTAGATATGTAAAATAAGTATATTTGAAATAGTCACTTTGAATCAAAGTATTGCTTACCTTTTGTTTTACAGAGGTATCTGGGGTACCGCTGTTTTCAGCTCTGTGGAGAGGGTAATTAACCTTAGACACTTATTTAGGAAAATGCAGCTTTATTATTCTGTCTTGCAATGTTTGACTTCCCTAACATTAAAAAAAATGAGCTGTTAGCATAAAAGTAATGCAAATATCTCACATAAAATTGGCTGTGCTCCTGTCACCAGCACTCCAGAAACGGCAAGAGATTCCCCCTGGCCTAAAGCAACCTGCTGCCATCACGCCTTTCAAAGGCTCCGCTGAGCAGCCAAAGGGGGACAGGCTCAGTTAACCATTAATGACAAATGCTCCAAGGAAAAAACCATAAAACTACTTTTTAAGCCTTAAGAGGCGCTCGGTGCTTACCTTCACCCTGGCGCAGTTGTTTGGTAATGCAGCTCGGAGTGTGATCAGTGTGTGATGTGAGACTTAATGCTGCATTTATCAACACGAGGCCTGACTCGGTGATACCAACCCAACCGAAGGAGGCTCTCTTACCTGGGCTTTGGACTGTTTCCGTGTGGAACCTGTTCAAGCTGGTGTGCCAAGTCCTTGAGGGTTTGGTTTAATGAGCCTTTTCAGGGCATTTTCTTCTATTTTGAAATCATCAATTTTATTTACCTTTGGTGTTATTCATGTCTCAGAATATTTCTTTTGATGTATTGACAGTAGTGAACAGAATCAACCTATTAGGTCTGTACAGACTGATGGCTTAGAAGTTTGCTTTCATGGCTTCCTATTTGCAGTTTCCTGGTTAAGCAAAAGGACTTAAGACATGTTGTGCTGTTATTTACCCATGGTGGGACAAATGCCATTTGTATCAAAGTCGCTGGAAAATGGTCTCCTGTAGCAATATATATAAAAGAACATAACATTTTATAGAGTTCTCCTCAGAGGAATTTGTGACTAAATCCCTTTTTTCTTTTTTTTGGCCGCTGAAATGTATCTGAAAAAATTTATTATATGTTAGAGATAGGTTAATGTGGAATAAGCAAATCATAATTGCACCTGATACCTCTTAGTTGAATAGCAAAACCAGTTTTCATTCTTTTTCTTCTAAATTACGCCATCTGTTGTGGAATGGTCATTAAGATTACATACTGAAACCTCAAAGTCTACCTACAAATAGAAGTAGATCATCTAGTACTTTAGTCATAGAGATCCATACCTGATTCTTCCAAGACAGCAGGAGTTGCACGTAAGAGTATTGCTAGGATACAGTTCAACTCAAGCATTGAAAACTACCAGAATCCAGGCTACATTTTTAGTCATTAATTAGTATTTTGAAATCTTCTCACATGTCTGTAAAAACTGACTTTTTAGGTGTCTGTGTAGCTAAGTGAAAATATAAATTAATAGTTGCTCAATTTTTTGTTATTTATAGTCTTTGAATCAATATGTCATGGTCAGCCCTGATATCATCCAAGCTGACTGCCAAAGTAAAGCAGTCGCCGTTTTTGGCAGCTCTTGCAGGATGACCTAGTCTTACATTGTGGGCTGCTTGGCCTCCAACAAAGATAAGTTATATAGAGCTAGAAAAGGTAGTTCCAACTACTGGAAAGTCTGCTATGTCCTAGAGAGGAACCAAAAATACTCACATATTCATGTTAAATTTGTAAACTGTTTCAGTGAAATGGTGAGGAAAAAGAATGGAAAACATAAAAGTATTAAATTTTTCCATTAAAAATGACACATTTTATCTCAAAGTCTGCAGTGTTCTGTTTCAACAATTTTTAAATGGATCTTTTTTACTGTTTGTTTGAAAGAAGCATGGATAAAAACTGTTTTAATTAAAAACATTTAAAATAGCATTGCATTGCAGAAATCTGCAACAGAACCTTGTACTAGAGATAAATGCATTGATTTTGGTCAATCTAATCAGTTCTCTTTTTTAAGCATCCAACTAGAGTAGTGTGTACTGTATGGATTTAATTAAAACCATTCTGTATTTATCTTCTTCCTGCCCGGCCTCAGCACTGTACACCCAGCTCTAGCTAGTTGCACCATGTTTTATGTACTCAGAGGTTAGAATCTCTGGGATCCTTGAACTAAGTCTCTGAAAATAAGATGGAAATAAAAATAATAGTGGCTCAAGATAAAAGCAGTTTAGTAACGCAAAGGCTGCATGTGGAAGCCAAGTTAAACAAAAGATTTATTCTCTACTTCCCATCAGCAGGCGATGTCCATCCGCTTCCCAGGAAGCAGGGCTTCGGTAGGCGTAGCATTGCTCTGTGACAAATGTTGCAAATAACAAATGCCTCCCCACCTCCTCCTCCTCTCTCTCAGCTTGTATTGCTGTGTAGGTGTCACAGGGTGTGGAATATCCCTTTGGTCAGTTTGGGTCAGCTGTCCTGGCTGTGTCCCCTGCCAAGATCTTGCCCAGCTCCACCCAACAGGTGAGGGGGGAAACGTTGGAGAGACACCTTGATGCTGTGGAGCGCTGCTCGGCAGTGACCAAAACACTGGTGTGTTGTCAACACCTTTCTAGGTACCGCTACACAGCACAGCACTGCAAGGGCTGCTGTCAGAAGAGTTAACTCCATCTCACCCAGAACCAATACAACTTGATGATCAAGGTTCTAACTTCAGCTGAACCTAATAAGAACACTTGACAGAAATAGTGATAGAAATGACTCAATTTCTGAATTACAGAAAATTAAAGCTATCAACTCCTTATTCATAGCTAATTTATATTTTATATCAATTATTGGAAATTTATACACTTCTGGAACGCGTGGGGGTTTTCTTTGTCTCCTCTGAAATGTTACAGTTAAAATCTGAAACATTTCAACAGAAGACAAACCAAATGTAGTTTACCTTCTTGTAATGGTTTGACTATTATATCATTTGCAGTTAAAAGTGTAACTAAGCAGACTTTTGGAATAATTTATGTACGAGGGTTTTTTCAGCTTGCATTTTTAAAAAAAAAAAAAGTTAACTTTTAATATAGATATTAAATGATATAACTTTACCTGGTTCTACCAAGTACATATATAATGGAAATAAGCAAGAATAGTAATTCTAAATGTCATAGATCATTGTTTCAAAAGTTACATCCACACTATATCATTAAATATAAGACTACAACATAGTAAAGCGTGTGGTTTATATATGCAGTTATTCAGAAAATTCAGCAACTAAAAGGGAAGTTGCCAGAGGGTGCAAACATCTTGGTATAGTAGGAGTATTGCTTTAATCTCATGGCAGCCAGGGACCAGAAGGTTACACGCCACATTTACCACCCCCTTGTCTGACTGGGACTGCAGCTGGGCAAAGGCTGTGCCCTTTGGTGATGGTATTAGATCTGGTCTATAAAAGAGCTATTTCCTCTAGGAAGATATTAAAAACTTTTGAACCGATTGAAAACAAGACTTGTACACCTTGATTCCTAGGTCTGTAGAGCTGAGGTTTCTCTCAGCCCTATTTACTTTTTCATCTGCAAACTAAAAATGACTGGTTAGTAAACATTAATAGAGCTAGTTAATAATAGTGCTATTTTATTTCTAGTAAACTCTATGTAACACTCTAAGATAACACCACCCATGGTGAGACATCTATCAGGCATCTAATATTAGCCAGCTTCTTAAAAATGGGTGTTTAATTAATTTTTTTCCAATTGAATACAAATAGCTGTATAATAACGTGTGCTCCTTCCACATCTGCTACATTCTGTCCCTTGTTTGTTGTGCAAAAATTTCTGTTATGAGGTACTTGGAGCAGAATTTTTTGTTTTGTTGTATAGCCATACTCAATCCTGTCTTTGACTGTAAGAAAAAACTCCCTAAGCTACTGTAAAAAGGATACAATGATATCCTATAAATCAAGAAGGCAATCTTACATGCCTGCATAAATCTTTACTGTGTATATATTTCCTCATCTGTGTCACTAAGACTTAGTTCCCTTTAGACTTGATCTAAGATGTGAAAAGGATGCAAGAAATACTTACTGGAATTCATACTGTGTTAGAACAGCAGCAAAGGTGAGAAATGCCTGCAGTTAAGAGTTTGTCTATAATTTACTTCGTTATGTATTTAATGATAGTAGTGTTCAAAGGAAATGCTATCAAAGATATTCATTTCATATGCATGTAGAAGTGAATGAAGATGAGGTACAGAAATATTATCACGGGAAAAGGTTTGGAATGAGCTAGGAAAAAAGTGAAAATCAGACTGAAAAATAATTTTCCAACCATTACTGACATGAATAAATTTGAAGACTTTTTTTCATTTAATATCAAACTGGATGACTTTGTTAAACTTGCAGTATTTTTAGACAGACACTTTTTAATAATGACATTAGAAGATGAACTGAAAGAACTGTAGCCCTTTTAATCAACTTTAGAAGTTGATACCGTAGAAAGCTCTAAAGATATGTTGTAGGACTTCATAGCTTAATGAAGTTTAATTGAGATTATTTTTATTCTTGCATATTCAAGGTATCTAAATCTAACTTGACTCAAACCATTTATTATGAATTCGCATGTTACTTTCTTAGGTGTTCCACACAAGTCTATTGAGTATTTGATGGGAGGGTACAGATGTAGTTTTAGATATGATTAGATGACTTGTAAAATCTTACTCACTTCAAGGTGTCTGCCCAAGGCCTGAACTTAAATTCATAGAAACTGTGTTGACTCTTTCCATCATCTGAAGCAGAAGTTTATTAAGTCCTGAGATTATTACCAATTGTTAATCG
Source organism: Megaceryle torquata (assembly GCA_024611175.1). NCBI lineage: Eukaryota > Metazoa > Chordata > Aves > Coraciiformes > Cerylidae > Megaceryle > Megaceryle torquata. The sequence continues at coordinate 115,124 of JANIJG010009249.1, read as the reverse complement.
ATTTTAATTTTGCTTGATTAATTTCATTTTTCAGTAAATGCTCTATTCTTCTCTTTCTTTTTCTTTGCAAATATCTTATTAATTTAGAATCTTATCGACCGTGTTAAACTGTCTTCATAGTATAAGCAGTTAATACCTCGCAGTTTCCTCAATAAATCAATCAAACCATCTATCACACTTACTTCATATTACGTAGTCATTTGCTTTAGTTTAAACAACTGATTTCATTAACTGGATTTGCAATCTTCCATTAACTGGAAGCCATTTGTTCATGTTCCCTAATGCGTAGCGCAAAACAAAGCCAATCCACAGGGAAGTCAAACACGTCAAACTGCACAGTGCAGAGGAACTAAGTGAGAATCTAAATATTTTAGAACTCCATAATGTGAGGAACACTGAAACAGCAGTTGTGCAGTAGTCACTGTTTATTTCCTTTCATGATTGCTTAGTCCGGGACAGGTTTTAAGGGTCCGAGTGTAACCTACAGTCTTGTTATCTCCAGAACTGTGAAGGTATCAGCTTGTTGTGTCACAAACTGGAGTTTACAGTCATGACGGCGAAATTTCTGAGTCACATCATTGGTTGTTGTCATGCGAGAGTGACTGAGGGAAATTTTTCCCTACTTTGTTTCTAAAAGAGAAAACAAGAGTCTGTGATGTTTTAGAAACCTTCAGTTTCTTAGCTACTGGTAGAGCAGCTGGTTCCAAACAGAGAAACCGTCTGACTGTGCTACTGTTAAAAGTAGTAGTTTTAGATTACATTAAACTCAAAACTCAAATAAAAAATGAAAAATGCTGAGGAAAACCACCAATAATGGGAAATGCAGAAAGGGTCAAATCTTTCCCATGATTTTGTGCCTCGCCTTTCTGTTCAGCCACTTTGTTGTCTCCTAAAGGCTGAGGCTCCACAGACAAGCCTGGGCAGCATTTGATTTACCACATAACTCGCACAGGATCCGGATGCAGTGGTCTTGCCATCACCTGTCTCTTGTGCCTTGTCTCCCAGACTTTACAAATTCACTTTTTCTGATCTCAGTAGACAGCAGTTGTACAGAATGTAAGCAGAGGTAACTGAGTGCTGATCCCCTTTTGTTTGATCTCTTTAAACTGTAGATCAGTTTGTTTCACTCACTAGTGTCATGGTTACTGTCCCAGTAAGATTATGTTTTTACTCTTCTTTCAAGAGTGTTCTCCAACTCCACTGCAGATAAACATAAAATAATTTTATATCCAACCTAAAGTTAATGCTTCTACATGAGCATTATGTTTCCGTCCAATAACTCTTTACCCTACCATTGTTACAAATGACTACAACATCATCAATGAAAGACCCTTTTTTTTTTTCAGTTTGTCTCTTTTTATGTCTGATTGCTTCACACAGCAACTAAGGACAGGGAAATGTTTGGAGAGGAATGTGTTTGTAAAATCACAAAATCTGGCAGAAAGAGTCAAGGGCAGATGTAGTGTTTGAAACTACTTTTAATTCTCTTTTTAACTGACTAGATGTAAATGTGCGAATGTCTCATTAAAGAAAAGCACAGTAAGTTGTTAGCAAAAAAAGCAGCAGAATCCAGATTCACTCACTCCTCCTGTTGTTTATTATGTTCTTGTTTGTCTTTGTCTTTCTTGTCATGATGAGAACAGAAATGAACGGCCTAATTAAAGCTGAAACTGTGTGAAGTTTCCAAGAATGCGTTTCCATACAATCTGTAATGTTGCTAGAATTCTCTTAGCTAATGTAATAATATTTACCTCAGATAAAGGCTTTCTTTGGTTTTATTTTTTAACAGGATCTTACTGTGACTAATATGTGTTAAAGATTGTATGTAATACTGTACTTCCTAAAGCTTTAAGGCCTTCACTGTGCCAGGAGTGCTTAGAAATTTCAGGTCATTTTTCAGTCTTGTGGCTTATGGAGAAGGGAAAGAGTCTAGTTTGGGTCAGTGAGTGAAAACTTAGGTGTGTCTTCAATGATGATATAAAATTTATTTTGAATCCTAAAGACAGCAAACACCACACCCACACATACAAGAAAAAAAATCTACTTTTTTAAGTAATTATTTGAGATAACTGGAAAAAGAGTCTATGCCTGGAAAATTTCCCCTTCTCAATGACAAGTCCAAATCTATCTAAATCCTTTTTGGCACAAAACTATTGGAAATATCACTGTAACTTTTACAGAGATTGATAGGTAGACTTGGAAAAGGTACCCTCTAAAAAGCATAGTGTGGAGGAGGGAAGCAAGGTGGGAAGAACCCACACTATAATGTAGCAAAATATACAATGAAAATTAAAATATACAGTGAAAAAAATGAAATTACACAGAGTTTATGGGAAGATTGTTTCTGAAGATCTGATTTCTCAGTTTTGGCTTTATGAAGAACTGCAAAGACTTGTGCAAATTTGACTTTTCAGACATTTCTATAAAACATTCTGCTCTAATTTTTGTATTTCTTTTTTAGATGATACAGTAATTACAGGTTATTTCTGCCTAATGATGAAGGGTAGATTACATCAGTAATGAAATATTAGCCAAAGGGGACCAAACAATTTTCTTGCAGATCGCCTCATTAGCTTGTTTCCAGAATATGTTCACCAGAGTGAAATTGCAGCATGTGACTAGTTGTAGTGACAAACATCTGGTGCCTTAGCTCCAAAAAGGCTTTTGGGAGTGGGTAAAGACAAATACTTCTTATTTAATCAGGTTAAATGTAACCTGAGAGACATTTTTTGTCATCTGTGGTCTTGTCCTAATCTGCTGTTACTCTTAAAAATTACTTATGGGGTTAAGTTTCTCTTTAAAGTTGCATGATCTTCCAGTAAATTAATGTTTTCCATTTGCTTTTCAATGATTACAAATGTGGTAGCTGCTGATCATCAAACAAAATCAACCAACCTGCCAAACTCATCTCTATTCCAAAAACAAACACCCTGACCAGTCCTATCTTAAAAGGAAATATGGTACTTCCAGAGGATAACATAGGTGAGGAAAACTTAGTTAAGTTTTAAAACCATTCATAATCGATGATGTTAAAAAAGAGGCAAATAGATTGAATATGGGTTTTCTACACATCCAGGTAATCTACTGTTTTCCAGTCTTGAACAAAAGGATGCATTCAACTACTTGAACATGTTTCAAATAGCTCTCTACAGTGTCAACACGAGTTAATTGTGCCAACTGAACAGAATTGATGTGTTTTGCCAAAATAAAATATTTTTTCCTAACCCCTAAAGAACTTATATTTAATACCTGTGAGCTCTGGTGTCCCTGTTACCAGTGAAGCATTAGGACTGCATCAGATGTGTGCTCCTATATTTCATCAATTTTGTACGTTGTTACAAAAGTTGTAGGTGGATATTCACCCCTTATGGAGAGCCTTTCAGACTCTAAAGTAATGTTATGGAAGCCAGGGCTATGCAGGAAAGCCCTAGGACTATTCATTATAGAAAGCAAAAAAGGCTATTTTTGTAAGAAAGGACTCAGGGAAAGAATCCTCTTTCTGGATCCTCTCCATTACTAATACCTGACTTTAGAGCAATCTATCCATAGGATAAGATCTCCTTGGTCATGATTCCCTGCTCCTCTGGACAGGAATCAGTTTCTCTGTTTTTGTTTTCAAGAAGGATTTCTCCTTATTGCTTTAGAGCATATCAAACATCAATAGCAAATGTTTATCCTTATTTTTTTTCTGTATTGGGGATTAGCAGTCTCTTCCCGTATTTCTATTTATCAGCAAATGTAAGGAAAACTGTGTATTTTTATTTTTTTTAATGTGATTTTTTCTGTTTATTTTCAGAATTACTTAAGGGAAAACCATGAAGTTAGATTGCTTTTTTTAACATATGCTGCAGCATGAAAAGGAAGTTTGTACTTGGCCATTTTATGGTGTGTTAGTACGTGTGTTTGTAACCGTACTCAGTAGACTTGCGTACAAAATGTTTATTTTTTATTGCATTATAAAATACTGATAACTTCACAAAATCTGAATAGATTTGAAGGTTATGAGAAGGTTCCTTTAAAGCCCCCACATTGCCTCTGTGAGGTTTAAAATTCCTGGTACTTAATGTGAACATCTTTGGATCACTAGTAATGTTAGATCTAAATGGACATTGCATTGCTTTTCATCTACTTTTTTATTTCAGAAAACATAGAAAGGAGCACTTAAATATTGGAACCTAAAAAAAAGCAGTAGCACATGAACAGAATAAGAGTATATCAAACGTGCCGTACTCAATTCTTCTTATAAACTTTTTTTCTTTTTCTGGAACTCTGTTAGATTTTTAAACCTGCCTTTTATTTCTTCTGTTGAGAACTAGTTTGCAGTAAATGAAGTGGGATACACTTGGTTATATCCACTTGGCTTTTCTGAAATCTGCTCTAATTTTTAATGATATTTTCAATGGTTACTTGATTTTGATTATTGGAAACTGTCAATTTATGAGGATTAAACTACGTTCAATTTTACCAGCAACGCAGGCTGTGAAAAACTACTTGCAAATGTCATTTTGGGTTATGTTCCTTCAGAAGTCCTTTCTTTCTGATAAGTGCTATATCAGCTTCATGTACAAGAAGAAAAGATTGCATCCAGTCGTCCGTTAAGTTAATTACCAATATCTATTCCCAAGAGGAGAAGGATCTTCTGGGTCGTACCTCCATCTATTTTCTATTACAAAGAAATAAGTTTTTGATGCAAAAACTCAAGGTTAGAATAATGACTTTAGGTATGGATCTCTAAATTGCTGATTACTTTTATCTAGGAAAATATATTTATTATTAAATAAGTGTGTCAATATTATACCGCTTTTCAGTTTTAAGTTAGATTAAGTACGAGTGGTTGTTTGCCACACACTTTGTGTTATGTGAAAGTGTAAAACTGAAAAGAAATTAAGTGTAGAGAAACTGCGAAGGTCTCTTTCAGGATTCTCTGCATTAGTTTTCCACTGGAGCATAGCAAGGTGTTCCTAACTGAAGTGACACAGAACCTCTCCCCAGACCTGGTAAACCTTGCAAGAGTGCTGTGTATTAGAGTGTATTGTAACAAGAGGCAAGGCATTTGTCTGGAATACTACCTGCAGACAACTGGATGCTAGACAAATTTATCTGTCCTGAAGCAGGATGGGGAACTTGCATATCCATTCTCAGTCCTGCCCCGTCTTTCCCTGTTTTCCACCCCCTCCACAAAGCATGTGTTGCCAGATAGAGACACACCACACCTGCTGTACTCATGATGCCACCTGGAGCTTGCAATTTTTACTTATTATTTTTAGCTTGACATACCAGATTGTAACAAGCTACCTTTTTATAAATATATTTTGCCTGTTAGGATATTAGGTAGAATGGTGTTACCATCTGCTTTTTCGACGAGATTTTGAAAACTTGAGTATAGTTTAAGACAGCAGCTGTATAGATCATTTAGTAGGACCTTGAAGAAGCTGTGATGTAATAATGAACTTTTAGCGTTTTAACCTAAGCTATCTTGGTTTGCTGAATTGGCCCCCAGTCTTGTAAATAAATACTTATCAGGCAGATCATTTATAATAGTTCACCACTGTATGAAGGACTGTGTTCAGAAAGATGTTTTCCTTTTCTTACATCTATCTTTCTTTATGCTTGTACAAGATATATCTGAAGTATAATCACAAACCATCATTTTCTTCATTACTAGATTAGGTCACTGAAGCAGAGTAGGTTAAACAACTTGACAAAATAATAAATGAAATTACTACCAGAACTGACAGGCAGTGGGGGTTCCATGAGCTGGCACCTGCCAGTCACAGCTGTCGTCTTCTTATTTCACAGAATCAGGAGATGTAGAGTTTAGAAATACAGCAAAGAGCTTCATGGTTATCTAAATGCTTGAATTTCAGAGGTTCATTTGCTACTTTGCTTAATCTTACTTCATGTTAAATGGTTCACCAAAACCTTAGGTTTTGATTGTGTAAGGATATTTAAGGACATTTGAAAAGTCATGGCAGTCAGGTGAAGTCCCCACTGACTGGAAAAAGGGGAACATTACACCCATTTTGAAGGAGGGTGGAAAGGAAGACCCTGGGAACTACCAGCCTGCCAGCCTCACTTCTCTTCCTGGAAGATCATGGAACAGATCCTCCTGGAAACTGTGCTAAGGCACATGGAGGACAGGGAGGTGTTTGGAGACAACCAGCATGGCTTCACCAACGGCCAGTCTTGCCTGAAGAACCCAGTGGCCTTCTATGATGGAGTGACTACATCAGTGGACATGAGCTATAGCTGTTGTCTACCTGGACTTCTGTAAGGCCTTTGACACAGTCCTCCAAAACATCCTTCTCTCTAAATTGAAGAGACACAGATTTGATAGACTGTTCCATGGATGAATGCCCTCCACTTTCACACCCTGAGGTGTTTAGGGTCATGAATTCTGAGTTGGACTCTGCAGTTTACAAAATGTGGAGTTAGGTTTGAATCCCATTTCCTTCCAATAGGTACATCATGACTGGTTTTGTAGAGAGGAAGAAGCAAAATGATTGGCGCAAACCTTCAAGTTTGGAGTATGAATAGTTCTTTTCACTCTGGTTGATCCAATTGTAAAGTTAGTTTTTCTGTAACTCTCTTCAGGAGTGACTTTTTTTTAAGTGTAAGCAGGCTGTGTCCATTGACTTGGCACTTTTACTTCATGAGTTTTATTAGGAGATGAAAGAATAAATTATTTTTAGTAACTGAGCTCCAGTGGAGAATTCATAAGTGAGCAGAATCTTAGTGTTTCTTTCAGCTTTGAATACCTTTTTGTTTGTCCAGTTGCCCATACCAAATATGACAAATATGTAACTCAAATATGAGTTACCTTTAGAGTAGTTGAAAAACTGAAGAAATTATCTTGAAAAGGTGTCTAAGATACTCTAAAGAGTTAAACGTGAGGTTTTCAAAAGTAGTTTCAGTTGATTTCAGTGGGAATTTTAGACAACTAAGAAGACTTATTTGATACTGCTTGAGTTTTTAGATAGTTCAGCATTAGTAAAATTACTGTCTTTGTCTTGCAAATTAATAAGCCAGATCTTAGAGGATTTAAAGTTAAAACATTAAGAAGACTGAAATGTTTTTTAACGTCTTAAACATCCCTAAAATTAGGAGCTCTGAGTATTCCAAAATCAGTGAGACGCTTATTGTGAAAGTTTGTGCTGACTGAGCTTTTCAGTATCTTGTAGCTAATTAACAGCATAGCCTTGCCTTGAACTCAGTCCTATCCTTTATTCAGAGACCTGCATTTCCAGTGCTGTTTGCACATGCAATCAGCTAGTTGCAATGTAACGTTTTTGAAAGCGGGTTCTTCCTCAATTAGAACTTTCAAGTCCTCAATTTGAATTGATGCTCACTCAGACCTACTCTCAGCAGCGACCGCTGCTTCCTCTCCATCACACCATCTTTCCCAAGCCAAGACTCTTCCTGCCCTACATTTGCCTCTTTTAGCTTGGATGGTTGGTTGTTTTTTGGGTTTTGTATTCGAGAGACTGGAAGTGGCCAGTTAGAAGGCCCAGGAGATAAATTTTGAAGCCAGGGAGATGTTAAGCTGAAGCGCTGTGCTCTGTAAGGGCACAAAACAGCTCTGCAACTCAGAACCAGCTCACTCTGTTTCTCTCCTTGTGAATAATTCATAATTCCATCAAGAAAGTTGCTCCCACTCAGCTCATACTGAGTGGCAATACTGTATTACCTACAATTGGAGAGATGTCTAAGGAACACAGAAATGTAGGAGAAACATTTTTTCTTCTCTCCAGGTACAGTCAGCAGCCTGTAGCCCTAGGGAATATTTGATCTGATGCAGCACCACAAAGCTTGTATTTGACTGGAGTGCAGCCTGTATCTCACAGTGCTGGATGTATTGCAGTGTACTTCAGATGTGATGTCTTTGAGAATAAGTCTTGCTATTACTAACTTAGGAAATCCAAGAGAAGTAAGCTCTTTATTTCAAAGAAAGCGTGTCTATAAATAAACAGGAGTGTTAACAGCTACTATTAGTTACAGGTATTGCCAATGTCATTGTTATCAAGTTATTTATATACCCTTTGAGTCTAGTTTGGGATATGCTGGTGTTAACCACTCATCATGAAATATTCCATCAGGGAGAGACTTCACCTAAAATGATTAGACAATAATCATCACAAGGCACACAGGAATCCTGTCATTTGTTTAGTCCAACCTGGGGATTGTGCTGCAACTCCCTCCGGGCCACTCAGGTTTCTTTGTTCTGGACCCCGGGTGGGAAAGAAGAGGGATTAGAAGGCAGTATCAATATTCACTCCACACGTGGGGTTAAAAATGGCTCAGAAGTAAAGGCATAGATGCTTGAAAGTGCTTCAAGTTTCCTACTGTTGACTAAGCTAAAAAAAAAAAAACCATCAAGAAGTCAATCAAAAATGGAGATAAAGTAATTTGTTTTCAAAGTTAAGGTAGCAGATTTGGGAAGACCACTTGTATTTGGGGCATATGTGCTGAACTAAATGTGATTATAATAGGAGGGTAACAAAGAAAGCTACTTACAAAAATCAAGAAGTCTAAAAGGACTTGATTTTCGTCTCATTAAAATTCAATTAGAACACTTATCAGCAGAAAAAATTCAACTTGAGATCCTTGAGAAGTTGAAGTTATCCTTGAGATTCTGTGACATACAGCTACCGTTCTTCATTAGTCAGCTGATGGATTAATTAATCAGGGCAACCCAACTGGATATTGTAACATTTTCAAACAGAACAAAAAAAATCCAATGTAAGTATCAGTAAAATTTTGAGTATTAAGGCTGAAGGAGAGTGGTTTTACATTGTTAGGCAACAATTAACAGAGGTTTCATTGTTATCCCACTTCCACAAGATTCTCACCAGTGCAGTAGTAGTGATTTAAGAGCTAATAGTTTTCCCAGTCTGCAGACATTATTGCACTTATAGAGAATTTATCAAGTACCTTAGTACCTTATGAATGCATAGATTCCGATTATTATATTTAGAAATAATTCCTTTTTCATCTTCTGTGCATAGTAAAATATTACTGTATTTGTAGCCACATACTAAATGCCTGTTTTTACAGTTAGATGCTGTTCAGGTAGAAGCCTGAACATCATAGTTTGACTCTGCCTGTATTTTCCACCACAGTCTTTCAATATGTAGCACATCTTTCAGAACTGTTACAGTAAATCATCGTCATTAATGGTCCTGAACCATTCTGCGTAGGCAGCTGCTTGGCTGAATGGATCAGCCTTCTCACGGTATTTATTATGTGCATTATATCTCATTGACTAACACTACTTTCATCTTATACTTAACACTACTTACATCTTATATAAGATAATCTACCATTTTCTAATGGGAGATCCTTGTGTGTCTGTGAGACAACCCACCTCTTTGCTTTTTCACATAATCTAGAGCTGTCAGTTGTCCTCCACCTTAAATTCCTCTAAAAACATGTATTAGGAGACTCAGTTCACTAAATGAACACAAGCAATGGCAATCTGATGTTTTACCCTTCACAGCATAACTCACTGTATTAAGCTGGAAGAGATTTGTAGATAACAGTCATTCAGAGATTAGTTTAGCTGTGTACACCTAGTAAGCACAGGTTGATCACACAAATGCCTATATTAATTTGAGATTATCCTTTTGTAAGCACATATAAATACACTGCCTTCAAGAAGTTATGATAATGTGAATTGCAGTTTAGTGTTCAGAATGAAAATGTTCAAGGTATTACAATGACACCAAAACAAAAGTTCAATGAATAAAAGTCCTTTTGAAATTTGGCAAAAATAGCAACAGTAGGAGAGTATTGCAATTAATAATATATATAATGGAAAAAAAATCTAATCAGGTTGTCACACTTCAAACACCCTTTCTCTCTCCCACCTTCCCGTGTCTAAATTTTGAACTTTAACAAGTCTTTGGTTTTAAATCGGGAACTGACAAGCCCAGTGAGGATGATCTTTCTTGTAATTGTTATGGGGAGAAAAGCGTTTGCCTGCAATCCTTCAGGGCCTGGCCAAGAGTGAGGAGCAATGCTGAGTTACTGCAGCCGTAGTCAGTGGCACCTGCTGGTGTTAAGAGAAATAGGTTTTGATCAGTAAAAATGTTTGATATTGATGCTGATGCTTTTAGAGCAAGGCTACAGGGATTGAGTAAGACACAGCAAAAAGAACACACTGCCAGAGGTGATCAATAACATTTTCCTACTTAAATTTTCTCTTAACCTATTAAAAGCAGTCTCAGTACAGACTGACTACTGCGGTTGCTCTCAAAGTTTTTTGAGTGAAGACTTAAGCACTGTATGCTTTAAAGTTTGTTGGCCCACACATGACATGCAGATTGGCCTTTCCGTGATGCAGATGAGAAGCATCTTGTCTTTGATCTGCTTGTGTGTGTCTGTATTTTTATAGCCTTCCCCACCATTTTGGCTAGAAAATGGTACAGTTCAGAGGGAGTGTCCTTGGTATCTTAACCTTCATGGACTCCATCTGACTTTCTTCACAATTACTGGCGTAGATTAAAAGGTATTTGAAGGAGCAGTAGTTCAGCTTCTCTGCTTTCCAGTCTTTCGGAGTCCAGCTTTTATTCTCTAGGACATAATTATTCATCAATCCATCAGCAGAAAGACTAAAAAATTAATTTAGATGTGTTCTCCTTTACATAACAAAAGCAAAGTTGCAGGCCTTTTGTTACTTCACTGTTTGATCCCAGAGAAAAGTATGATTCAAACATTTTTGGCTTATTACAGTTATGATAATAACATAGTCTGTTTCTTAAAAAGAAGAAAAAAAGCGGGGGGGGAGGTGTTTAAGCTAAATATGTATCTGCCAGCACTGTAATCATAGGAATAATGCACTGCTGCTAATATTATCCTCATTCTAACAAGCTTTGCTTAATTCGCACTACTTTGCTTTAGAAAAAGGTTTTCCTTTGATGTATTCAGATTGACTTGCCATTAAATGCTAGTTTTTCTAGTGAAATTCACATTTTTATGTAGCTTTTAGGGGATATAATGAAAAAGAGGTAAACTATCCTTTCCACCTAAGCAGAAATTGGAAGAAAAAAAAAAAAAGGAAATTACTATGTTTCAACAGATTACATTCTATCTGAGCTTCAACAGTTCCTGATTCCTCCGAAAACATACAAGACTTGATAGTTTCTCACACTCATGGCTGTGTAGATGTAGGTGTTCATGTCCTTCAAAATGTTTACTCATAGCCAACTCTACCATTCATGTATCAAACGCTTTGGGAAGTGAGGGAGGAAGAGAGAACACACACACATTAATAGAAAAGAAATTAAAATAAGCAAATACTGTAGAGTGTTCATCCTGATACAGGGTACATGTTTCTAAAAGAGTAATTCAGGGAGGAGAGGAATGAGATCGCTAGGGCTCTATTGGTAGGTGCTCCAGTGCTCACAGTTATCCTGTTCATCATAATCCCTCAAAGGAAGTTTGCCCTCGTAACAACTATTGGCTCATGTATTATTCTGTGTAATATAAAGAGGGTTCATCTCTCCTCTACATCCGAACTCAGCAGGCAGTCTCTCTGTTCCAAAGTGTCTGGCTTACTCTGAGCCTGTTTACAGTGCATCTGACATCTTGAACTGCAGAATGTGACAAGCTGACAGTACCTCTGATTATAAAATCAGCTCATTGGCTGGTATTAGGAAAGAGCAAGATGATTTATGAAACAGGTTTTAAATAGATCACACCATACTTTAAGATATGCATATTTCAAACATTTTAAGAAGAAAGGTTATATACAGTATGTGGCTTTAGTTTATTTTGTGTTTTCGTCTGGTTTGAAGACTGTACATATTATTATTTGTTCTTATAATATACAGTAGGCACTGAGACATTTAAATCCTTTCCCATTGCCATGACTTAGCATTTGTAAGGATAAAAACCAAAACCACTGCTCAAAAAGTTAATGCAATGCCCCATTTTCCAAAGTTCACCATCTGCAGTTAGGACTGAGAGCTCAGCTTTACATCAAAGTGACTGAGTAGTGGCTAAACTACTAGTAGTGGCATTCTCTCTAGTGCCAGACAGTACCTCCCATTACACCATTTGCCAAATTGTCAAGAGTTCAATATATGCTGACCACAATATTTTGAAAATCTTGGAAATCAAAAATAATCACTTAAATTGCTAATGCATTGATTATGGACATTGTGAAAATCATTGTTTCCTTTCGCCAACCTCAATAGGTGTAAAACATAAAATGAAAAGTGGTATTCAAACAGGGCACTGTGTTTTCAATCAAGTAAGAAATGTAAATATTTTCGTAATATAGTTTACATTCGTTTGTCATATAGGCTGGGTTAAGAAATGTCATGATATATCCAGTCTCTACATTTTTCTTTTCCATAGGACCTCAGAGGTGTTGAGAAGTATCTCAAGTCTTTCACCTTAAATCCAGAAAATGCCTGTTGTAAATGTTTAATATGCTAGTACATAATCCTACCATAAAAAAAATGATCAAGTGCCATTAAGTATCTGGCTAAAATCCCTAGTATGGGGAAATTTCAATCTAGACTGACCATTCAAGGCAATACTGTAACTGTAACTCACTACAATTTACTTTTGTGTTGTGCTGCCCTTCGTAAGCAGCTCACTCTAAACACAATACGGTGGGTACTACTTACAGACCAGCAACTGTATTTTGCATGCAGTTGTGATCGCCGAGATACAGCCTTGGGTGTATAACAAACAGTGAAGCCAGTGTATTTTGGACAAAGAAATATCTGGATCATCAGCAGTGCCCTGTTCAAACTAAAACAACACAACTTTGATTAGAAAATTTCCTATGATCGGGTCATGCCATTGGTGGCATTGGTTATTGGGTTCCAGCTCATCTGACAAAGAATAAATGTCTTTGTTTCCAAATCTTACCAGATTCTACCTAATGTTTCTCAGTCAGGAATGGTAAATTAACAGTCAGCTATGATTGGATACTGTTAAGGCTATTTTTCTCACCTGCTAAACTTAAAAGCCAAGTACTTTACTCCCCCAGTTCTGTTCCCATCTTAAAATACAAATCCACAAAGTATCAGTTGAGATAATTCTTCAAGCACCTTTGCATCTTATCTCAGCATTTTTGCTTGGAGACTTATAAATTTATGATAGTGGCTGAAATCCTTATTCACTAAGGTTATTTCCAGTCCTCTTGACAAAGGTGCTGTTCCTCTCCTGCTAGTCAGCGTCTCTGTTTACTTCAACAGTACGAAACATGATGAAGTCCTAGGCTGTGACTAAGACTGGAATGCTCAAGTGCAACATTCTAATGATTGTGAAACCAGAACTGATAGTTTCTCAAAACAGGTATTTTAAATGAAATACAGAGATGCCTGTTATAACATCTGCATGACACATCTGTATGCTAGTTGTAGTATTTAACTCTCCGTACAGCAGGGGGCAAAATGACTCAGAAGAATAAAGGAGCTAATCAAAGATCTAGGTTTTGGCCATGAAAAGTATGTTTCCTATAATGATATATTGTTCTTAATGAATAAACTGTCACGAACAGTTGATTCAGTATAAAACCTGAGCCTAGAGGGCAGTCCTGAAAATAAAAAAAGATTACTTCTTTTGGGCTCTCTGTGGCTACAGAGAATACAGCATGTCCTATTAGAATACCTTTGTAATTTGAAGTTATGATCAAGGCTAATAAATAGAACAGACCAGACTCTTTCAGTTGGTAGGGGCCTACAGCGATCATCTAGTCCAACAGCCGATATAAGGCTGGCCAAACTAAGCTGCGTTATTAAGAGCATTGTCCAAACAGCTTTTAAACAGTGCCTGGCTTGGGGCATTGACCACCTCTCTAGGAAGCCTGTTCCAGTGTTTAAACACCCTCTTGCTAAATAAATACTTCCTAATTATTTCCTAAAACTGGGGATTATGAACATTCTAATATCCTTTTGCCACTTTCAGTTTAAATGCACACTCTGAGCTGCCAGTCTTGTTTTGCAGCATAAACAATTAAAAAGGAAAGGCTTTATTTAGCATAAATGTGGGGCTCAGTTTTTGAAGAACTTTTCAAAATTTTTTCTGTGTTGCCTGTTTTAGGGGACTACACCTACTTATGCAGTCTGAGTGTTAGACCACTTGGTTCACTACATTTTTGTTTATAACGTGTAATAAACCTAATTGGAGTTGGTTTTTACTTAACACACCAAATACCAAGTGTTTTGGGAAAGTGTTGCTCAGAATCCACTTACCAGGATCTAGTCCAACACTATCAATTACTATAAAAATGAATAAAACTCAAGGATTCGAGTGTTCCTATAGGCTTAGAAGCCCTGACTGGTCATTTAACTTTCCTGTTCAGACCAATCTTTAATTTAGAATATCCAATTTTATTTTTTTTTTTCCCCATTTCAGCACTTGAGTTAACATTATTGCATTTTTTTTCCATAAAAAAATTATTCATCTCTGTGCTGGTATACACACCCTTTCCTTATAACCCTGGCCATATCTGTGAGCTGAAAAAATCAGAATTAAGTGAATAAACATTTCATATTAGCACTTCACTCACATAAAACTGAGTTTGCAGAAAGATCTTGGGGAAAAAAAAAATTAATTGAAGACATCATAGTGGTTGTGATTAAAGTGAACATTCTTAGAGCTTTATAGTCACCAAATCTCACATATGGAAATTACAGTTGGTCTTAATCTGCTTTCAGAAGACTGGTGGAAATATTAAAAAGTAATGAACTAACAAGATTGTTTGTTAATGCCACATAAAAGTGCTAATTATACTTCATTTCCTGCCTACAGCTAAACCCAAGAGACATTGCCTAAGAAATTGTTAAATAAGTTGCTTCACTTGAAGTGTGAATAGATCTTCAGTGCCTGATGGATTTACATTTAAGGAGTTGTGTGCCGCATAATGCCTTGAAAAGTGGGGCAAACAAAGGACTACTATGAAGAAACTTGTTTAGTTCACAGAAGGTGTTTTATTAACATATTTGTGATTCCTACTACCTCATGAAGAGGAAAGGGCTTCATTCTTAATTGCACTTTCCCTGCAATTTCAGTACGTAGCATAGTATGATACTGCAATTATGTGGTGGTGTACTAGGGCTTTAATTTTTTTAACACCATAATGATGGTATTTTTTTCCTCCAGAAAGTATACTCGAAATATATCCCCCTTATGTCACGCTGGCTGTGAATATTTCTGAAGTGTTTTACTTTGCATCTCTACTGACATCTGTCTCTTGTGTCTTAGGGACAGGTGCAACATGAAAGAGTCTGCAGAAATGTCATGATGATAATTGAAGCTTGGGAGGGAAATTAATTCACTTTTTTTTTTTTCTACTATAACTCTACCCTCTCTCTCTCCTGCCTGTGA
The DNA here is from genome assembly GCA_024611175.1 of Megaceryle torquata. NCBI lineage: Eukaryota > Metazoa > Chordata > Aves > Coraciiformes > Cerylidae > Megaceryle > Megaceryle torquata. Next base: position 99,779 of record JANIJG010009249.1, on the reverse strand, counting down.
TAAAACACGGAATTTAAAAAAGCTGTTGCACTTGATCCTTATTCTAATCATATATACTGAAGGTAAGCAGTTCATACCTGAATGCTAATCGTTATACCTTACACCTATAATAATTCAAAAGCATGTTAATGTTATCTGCAGAGTTTTTTCTGATACAACTAAATGATTGTTATGGTGAGGAGGAAATTGTTGGGGCCTACAGGAAAGATTGGAAGGGTTTTTTATCGGGGAGTGTAGTGATAGGATGAGAGGTAACAGTTTTGAACTGATGTAGGGTAGATTTAGATTAGAGAACAGGAAGATATTCTTTACTGTGAGGGTGGTGAGCCACTGGAGCAGGTTGTCCAGAAAAGTTGTGGATGCCACCTGCCTGGAAGTGTTCAAGGCCAGGCTGGATGGGGCTTTGAGTGACCTGGTCTGATGGGAGGTGCCCCTGCCCATAGCAGAAGGGTTGGAATGAGATGATCTTTAAGGTCTTTTCCAACCCAAACCATTTTATGATACTTTGAAATCTGAATAAAATTCACTGTTTGAGATACCATAGGATGGCTTATCTTCTATGGGATTTTTTTTTTTTTTTTAAATATCCTCTTGACCAACCACAGGAGGCAGACCTCAATAAGAACCAAGGAGAAAGTAATAAGAGAAAGTAATAGAAAAGTAGAGAAAGTAATAGAAAACACAGGAGTGTACATAAATATTTGAGAGTCTGGACACATGCCTTTCTGATTCTGACTTTCCAAATTAAAGAAGCTCCAGGATAACTTCATCACACATCTCACCCACACCTTTCTGAAGTGTGGGTTGTTTTCTGGGGAGTGGAAACATCCTTACAGAGCCTGGATATCATGGAAGACCTGGAGAGTAAATACACTTGAAAGTTCTCCTAATTCAAACTTTATGGGTGGGTGGGAAGAGTGTAGTAACTCCAGACAGATGCATTCTTACAGTTCATTGTTTTCAGATTAAATATTGTGGTATGAGGCCAGTTTCCCAGGTAAACTTTCTTTTAAATGGCTTTATTTCAAACTTGTTACTGAGCTATTTAGGACTTATTTGTAGTGAGCTGGATTGGAGTGTGGAAAATCCTGCATGACTTCTTGGGTCAGTACTCACTGAGGACTCCCTCTGAGGGGCACCAGCTGTGTCAGCACAGTGCCAGGTGCAGAAAGGCAACTGGGAAGGGACACCAACCAGTGCCTTGAGGTACATGGAAAATTCTTTTGCATCTGACAAAGCCAAATCCAGCGCAAGCGTAATGAGGACAGCTCCAGTGAAATAAAACACTAGTGCCGTTATGAAGCTAACAGAAGACAGGTGTTTAATGCGTTACATGGAAATCTTTTCACTTATTAATAAAGGAAACAGATTTAGTACAGAAATCTTTGCAAACGCAAGTTGAGTTTGTGTTGAGATTGTAGAGACAGCAATACACAGTGTATGCACTCATACAAGTAATAAAAAAGGAAGGAATGAAACTAGTACCAGGAAAGTATTTTTACCCTGTAATTTGTGTAAGTATATCATGTTCTATTGGTGATCTTTAAAGAATAACTACTATATAAATATATTTGGCTTTAAAAAATAATTTATGCCTAGAGTTAGCCATGATACTACACAAGTGACCTATTACTGGTAGAGGTTTCTGTTTTAAGGAATAATCAACACTCAGGCTGTGACATTATGCATTGTCTTCAGCACATTTATAATGGTATGAGTTCCTGATTAGCTATTGAGTGACTATAAGAACTCAAAATATATGGCCTTTTTTACATAGGGGAGGCAATAATGCCTGCTATGGGAAGAGCAATAAAACACATTTATTGGCTGCTCAATGAACACTGCATTGCATAAAAACAGGTATATCCCTCCTAGCTTCACCTCTGCAAATTGCTAAACTACACAATGGCTGGGAATGTGAAAAAGGGAAGCAATAAGCTCCCAGGTAACCAAAAGGAAAAAAGAACGCATAGTTCTTTTCTTCTCAAGCCGTCAACGTCTGTTACGGCAAAGTGTTTGAAGCAGAAAGAAAATCCTGCATGGGCCTATTGCTCTACAAAGCTAATTTCAGTGATAATGTCCCATGCTTCTTTTTATTTATCTATGGATACATAGTAAAACCCGATTTTAATGAGAATCAGGTAAAGAAATTCTGAGTTTACAGAATTCATTTACTTCATTTGCTTATTTATAGTTTCCATTTAGAATGCTTTATTGTGCTGAGAAATACAGCAGTTCTGGGAGATGTAGTATAACCAAATTTATATAAAAGTCTTATTAGTTTAGGGAATTATAGAGCTGTAGAATCTTCTATATGCTACAGTCAATAGCACAACAGTATATAGTGTGATATATTTTAAGTTAAGCACATAAAGGGTATGGCTTTATTGCATTTGTTTAACTTATAAAGAAATTTAAAATAATTCTGCTTTTAAATTGTGACTGCAGTAGTAAAATGGAATGGTGATACAAATGCATTTCTTACTTCTCCTCTACACTCATATTTTTTTCATTTGCTATTAGCATCATTATCTTTGTTACAATAGGAATGTCTTTATCTTGTACTCAAGATTCTAGTCATATTGTGCAGTAAACACTGTCTAAAAAATCATTTGAGAATACTTGCTGATCGTGAAACAATGGTGTATAAGCCACTTCAGCTTTCTTCCTTGAAATATTCTTTATTGTGAAGTGAAATACAACTCTGTTATTCGGTATATTTTTCTTAAGATGTCTTACAAGCAGCACTTCTCACTGGCACTTCCAATATTATTATTGCATGACAATGCAGTGGTTGCAGTGTTTCCTCAAACTGTACCTATAACCTGGACATAACTTGATAGATATGGTATGTGACAAATGGACTATATAATGAGCTCATTCACCTTTGACATTTTCTACAGACCAAAGGCTTTCAATCTCAAACGTGATTGTAAGTAGTTTATTTACATTAGTTGTATTTCAGTGACAATCTTTGCCAGAAGACTGAGATATAACTTTTATACGAAGCATAGTTTGGAAAGGATTATAAACTTTGAATAGATTTATAAATCTAGATTTTAACCTTTTCAATATTCTGCTTTTTGGTTGGTTGCCTGATCTACCTCTTCTTCCCAGGTTACTGATGCTGTTAATAGGAGAGGATAAGAATGGCTAATGAATCAAACTATGGGACACTGAAAAGGTCAAACTAGTACACTTTACTATTATCTTCCACAGAATATATGAGGCATTAAAATTCTGATGCTGCAGCCTTGTGACAAAGAATATAATGAGAACTATAAATAATAAACAGCACAACATGAATCTCTTCTTGTGATGACGATTGTAACAACCATAAGAGGGAGAAAATCCTTAACCCATTCTCACTGTATGAATAAGACCTCTCCTTCAATGCGTGTGTTGTAAGCACCGAGAAAAGGGATTTTAAAGTATAATTGAATCCAGCAAGGAAGATGGAGAGTCAAACAAATGTGGTAGCTTTTGTAGACTGTCTCTTCTAGAATATATCCTTTTTTACATGAAAGGCATTTATGGATAAATGTGAATGGATAATTACCAATAATGTGAATAAAAAAAAAAGATTGTGAGAAGATTTGTAAACCCAAAATAAAGTCATTGCCATCCCTTTATAAAACTATCCACAGACCCCACTAGTTAGGGAAATGTTACTGACTCATTGGCTTAGTCTTTACAGCTGCAGGTTGTACAGAAACTGGTTTTCATTTTCATTATGATTCCCACCTCCTTCGCTCTGAGGTATGAAAATACAAGAAGTATTTATCACACTGGGGCTAAGTCTGCTTACAACTGGGAGTTGTGACCTCATCTTCTGAATCTATCACTTCAAGTCACTGTCATTCTTTTTGGAATAACTTCTAGCTTCACAATGTGTACAGTACAATAGGAAGTTCACCTGCAGTATCCAGTTGCCTTTTCAAAATCTCTTTCCGCTATTTGTGAGGATGGTATAACAAAAGCAATAGCTTGTTAAAGAAAAATTTATTTGTCTTGAGGAATTTTCTGATTGAGTTACTAAAACTGTCAGGAAATCGAGATAAATTGTCATAACTTAGTTCATCATCCTTACCACTGATTTGCTTCCTTGTTCTCCCAAGAAAGCTTGCTTGTTTTCATCAAGCTGTTACTAAGACTGAACAGAGATTAAGTTTTATTTTTTACAGTTGATACAAAATACTGAATTTTGGATAGTTTGGTTAACTATATACATGAAACCAAACCATGGTGTCAGAGCAGAAGGAATTCCTTCAGATGGAAGGAAATCCAGGAGGCATTAGCAAATTATTTTCTTATTTAACTGCCAAAGAGATCAAAAATACCTACTAAAATACTGTCTCGGTGGTGGAATCTTGGTAGTGCTCCCACAGCATTTGAAGATCAAAAATCAGAAGTAACATTCTGAACAGGTGGAGGATCCCCAGTTGCATTTTAGATGTATCTGAGACCATGCTTACCTTTCTGTAATGCCGTTATAACTCTACTTACTTTTCTCACGGACATGTCATAGAATCAAATAAGCAAAGCTATCCTACTCTAAACCTATTCACTCTACACTACCGATGCTCTTGCAGGTTGGTTTTGTATATCAGATTCTTTCTGTAGCCTGTGGCATTAGAAAGGATTTCTGAGATCACTTGGTGTTTTCTTCCTGGATCTTTGAAATAATTCTTAATTATTTCCGGTTTTCAGTGTCATTATTATGAACTCCCTTGTGTGATGTACTCTGATGTCTTTTCAGCCTACCTCCTTCAAGGAGCCCGACAGCAAGGTGGACTCATTTCTCCGTCCGAGTCCCTAAGCAACTAAAATCTGTCCGTGTGGGTGGTGGGGGACATAGATCATGTTGATGTGGGAGAGGAAGGAAGTAGGAAGCACTTTGATGTAATTTCTAAGCCCTGGCAAAGGAGGAGAAATACAGACTATTAGAGAACATAATATCGGGCTTCGGGAGTACTGGGTGGGTAGCAGAAATTGAGAACTTTCCTGAAAAGCAGCTGAGTATTTAGCCTATAATCGTTATCCATGGCCTCTCAACCGAAAAGACTTAAAAGATTATTCCTGGGTTGTGGAACTGTTTTGAGGTTTCTGTTAAAACTCCAGCTGGGAAAGTGAATATTTACTCTTTCTTAATAATGGTAAACCAGTTAAAAATTTACATTATTATTAAATTATCAAAAATTACATTTTTTCTTGCAATGACCTTTATGTAGAACAGAGAAAAGGCTTTTTTTTTTTTTTTTTCTGGTTAACTTTGCATATAATGCAGGTTTCAAAATGCTTTAAAAAACCCTGCAAACTCAAATATTTTGCTTCCTGTAAGATGAAGTCTTAAAACGGAAATATCTGCTAACAGATGTGGCTTAATGCTTTAAGTATGCCTTGGGACAGTGCACATGCTTCAATTTCTAAGTGTTGCTAAGTAACTATGAGATTGGAAAGACTGGAATTTTCTAATCAGCAAATAATAAATGCTTTACAAAATTTAAAATGTCCATATTAGATGCACATTGGAATGGTGATTGGGTAAAAGAGTGCTGTCAATCAGCACCTATCCTGTGTTCACAGGAATCCCTTCTGCAATTAGGCCAGGAAGGTCAAAGAAGAAAAAGATTGCACACTTTTACACTGAGCTGACTGAGTCAAGGGTAAGAAGTTTCTAGTTAAATCAATAGCAACTGCTTCTAGCAGTGAAAGAGCTCCAGGCATTCCTTTAAATTGCTAATTGTATTTGTTAGCTGCTCCTTTCTTGCTCTTACTATGATGTGTGTGGTTTATTTGGAACTGGAGGAAAACTGACTGATGAGAGGTAGCACATAAAGATTTAGGGAGAACATTTTATACATAATGAACTATATTTGACATAACCTATGTGTAAGGTAGATGTAAAAGATCATGAGGAGTGTGATCTTATATCTACTTAGCAAGTGAAAACCTTCAGAAAGGAAAAGTGATCTGCAGGAGACCACCAAGCGGTAGGGTTGGAGTGAATTTCTGCCACACCATTAAGAGTGTTGGGGCCCACAGGAAGATGCATTTGGTTTTCAACCATTTAAGCACATGGGACCTTTTCTAGTATCTTAAATAGCTACAGGTTGCAAAATAGAGCATTGCCAGTGTGACTAGTATGAAATGCCTGGATAGAATTTCAGTTCCAAAAAAGGCAAACAGAACTGTATTAAAATGAAAATTATTTAAAGAAGAAATATTGACTGAGGTTCATTGTTCATTGCATTAAGTATAAAGTAGTCTTGCCAAGACATGTTTTTCCTTCTAAAGAGTTCTGACCGCATTTCTGATGCTTAATACTATCAAACCTCAGCAACTAAATAGCTTTTTTCTTTTTAAGCCTCAAGCTCTGTGTAACTGGCTGCTGTCATTTTCCATGTCAGAAAGCTTAAGAAAACAGTAAAACATATCACCCAGACATAAGAACTCTTTCATTTCCTTCCACTGAGTGACTGCAATACACAGCAACACATGTAATGTCCTACAATGTGGACACGAGGCTGGAAGGATTTGCATCTTTCTTTTCTGTAGCGTGGCTCTCACCTTTTTGTGTCTGCAAATTGTAATCAGCATTTCACCTCTTGAGAAGTGGCTTAGATTTAGAGCTCAACAGAAGAAAACAACTGCAAGTGTTCAGATGCTTAGTTAAATAAATCAGGAAACGTGGTGGCAGTTTCCTTTTCCTTTACAGGATGTTTATTTGATTGACTAAGTGATTTTAATGCATAAAAAAATAATTACTGAAATTCTTTACTTACTAGTCGAACACACAGCTCACGAGGTGAAGCGTAATATGCTGCCTATAATTCAAGATGCAAGAAAACATGCAAAATAATGAGAGAATTGCCCCCACAAGAAGCAACACTAATTCCAGTGTTGTTTTTTTGCTGTCACTTGTGTTTGGTAAAACTGCCTGTTAATCATTACTGACAAAAAGTCTATTTCCTTATTTCTGAAGGCCTACAGGACGTGTCATGCTGCCCCTCGGTGTGCATTTATCTTGTCTTTTGTTATCAAATTGATTTTTTTATATTGTTTTGAAGAAAATGTAGGTCCAATGTCAGTTGAAGGCAGCTGTTTTGCCTTGAAATTGTTTGCCATTATATGGAAATAGGTTGTTATTTTTGTGCGTTTTACTTATTTATGCAAAGAAACAAGGCACTCGGTACAAACCAGCATGTAAAATTTAAACTGCTGTGAAAGAGACGTAAACTGGAAGACAAAAAGTAGTTTATAGATGATTTACTCGAGTGGTCCAAATTTTGAAATACTGTTTGTAGATGCTAAATATGCACATGCAAAACCCAGCATTTGCATCAGCATTTAGAAATTGATTAATTACATTCCTGACTGCCAACTGAAAAGCATGAAAGCCCTCCCTTAACTGCAGAAGATTTTCTATGTGTAGCTGGAATTAAAGGTTGCAGATACTTGCAATTTGCAAATTGCCATGTCTATTTGAAATAGGGAGACCGTTGCCTTCTTGTATTAGCAGCACTGTGTAAATTCATATTAATGAGTTAAAAATGTAGTCACAGACTTAATTGTTTTTCACCTTGCTACAGTCAGCTCCAGCCCATTTTGTAAGTGTTTTCCAAGTTGGAGGGATTGAGATTCCCCAGATCTTATTTAAAGAAATTAGATAAGAATGAGTGCCTTGACTTGGACTTCAAGGCCTTTTGTGAGGGAAATTGCATTCTTCTGAAGGAACAATAATATTCCTGTATATTTCAGAAACGCCCCTATCCACTCAGTGCTCTGCACTTTAGCACATTATTCAAAGTTAGTAAATAAATTACAATGTAATAGAAACATAAATATGATTTTGTGCTTAATGCTGAAACCAATTAAAACAAATGAAGTGTAAGATGGATTGCAATGAGCAGAAAACCATGCTGAAATAACCAAATCAGCAAAGAGCCTGCTTTCTGCACTCCGCAGAGGGGATTGCTGTTCCACTGAAAATATGGGCAAGGTGTCAAGAGCAGGCTCAAATGTGAGTCTTCATCCCTTGGAAACAGGAATGTTCAGAAGCACCTATTCAAAATCTACCAATTGTTCAGTGAAATAGATCTCGGGGTGAAAAAGGCAGCGTGTCCCAGCTGATGTGTTGGTAGGCTGAGAAGCAGAAAGGTGAATTCCACTTTATTTTAGCCTTACCTTTCCCATTTCCATTTCTCTTTACTTCCTAAATGCTTGGGACGTGGACTGTTTGCATTGTAGAGCTCAGCAGTGAGATGTTCCTTCAGCTAGTGAGATCTGCCTACAGGCAAGTCTAGAACTGGATAGTTGGAAAGAGTCTAACAGTATTAGGAGCCCAAGACCAGATGTATTTTTAGCTTTTGCTTTTCACTCATCCCATAAATCTTTCAGGACATGTATATAAACATACACCTGTGGGTATGTTTGTACAAATACACCATGTGCTAGTCTGATTATCTAGCCTCCTATATGTTGATTGGCATTTAAACCATTTAGCTCTCATATCCTCAGTGATAATGCAAAAAATGTTCATTATCTTCAGTTAGGGACTTTTTTTCCTGTGTAAATGCTAAAAACAGCTGGCTGTGAAAACCCACAGATGATATTAAATAGTTTTCAAAGACACCAGAAGATTCATCATGGCTCAACTTTTTTGTTTGCTTCCTGCTGAAAGGGGATCGGTCATGATTCATGGCTGGGATCTCTGTGTAATGTGGCAGAAGTGTTCAAAAGTTCTGAAAGTGAATTGGTTTTGCCCTTTCAGACACATCTTTGTCTTTTCATTCTCTCTCCTACCTGATGGTATGACTTGACTGTACTGGAGGAGTTTAAAGTTGAGGCTCTACAGCTCCAAAATACAAACGTATTTAGTGCGTTCACTTCATGTAACAAGTGTATTTAAATACACAGAGCAGGTAAAGTACCTGACATCTAGAGCCATGACAGTTAGGCAGTAGTACTCAAGACTGTGGGATTTGCTACATGGGTGTTGAATCAAACCCTATTTCTGCATCAGTGAAGTACTACAGCTATTGCTGCAGATCACGGGTGGAACTTAGAAATGCTAAGGATTTAAGCATGGAGTTGACCTTAATCAATGGGATTGTGGTTCAACCATCTCCCAGCAATGACGTGGGTGTTTTGAAACATCTGAACCAAATGCCAAAAAATCTCAGGTGCATGATTTGTTTTTTGTCCTCACTGTGTCACATCTGCATATAAATCTAATGCATACACACCAAGAAATCAGCGTATCTTTTACAGATTAGACGAAGTCCTACTCCTTTTTTTTTTTCTTTCTCTCTTTATTTTTCTTCATGAAAGATCTATTAACCAATCTGTAGGAAACAGCGGGAGAAATTGGAGAGTTCTAATTATGTAAATGTAAAATAGTCATCAGGAGAGAAGAAAAGGAACTATGTTATGTAGCTTTGATGAAACTGCTTAGAAATATTTACTGGTGCCATCAAATTAAATTTTGTCTTATATTTAGCATAAGGATTACAACGTTTAAACAAACAATATCTTTATGCAGCAAAAACTAATTATATTTGTTCAGCCTAGCTAAAATGCAGATATGTGTTTTGGCTTAGTTGAAGGAAAGTTTAGAAGTGCCAATATAATGTATTTATTATTCATTGTAATATACAGCTTGTCTGGGCTATGGGCTAGATTTTAACTTGTAAAGTCTTCCGAAGACAAATATTCTGGAATGCTTGGGGAAATTTTTTGGTGGAAACTAATCCTTTTGAGCATAAACCCATGAAGGGTTGTTCATAAATGTTGTTCAGATTTAATATAATTATTTAATGGAATCTAAATTTGACAAGCCATCCTGAAAGCAATTACCCATGTAACACATATTATGAAGTATTAGAAGTGTTGTGACTTTCCTGCTAAAATAAGGGCTTAGTTATTTTAGGAGGGGTTTCTCAGTTTTTAATAAGTAATTCAGTGACATGAGAATTCTATTAATATTTATACTTGCACGTCAGGTTGATTTCAGGCCACACATATTAAGCCAGTGCTTGTATCAGAATTCCCAAGAAAGTACAGTTGCTAAGAGCAAAGGTCTTTGATGGATTTCTGAAGGGTGGGCCTGTTTTACTGCTGCAACACCTTCGGGCACACTGTTCTCCACTCTTGTTTTTTTGATGTTCTATTCCAAGTATGATTTTTTTTTTTTTTTCCAAAGAGACTCAAGGCAGAGAAACTTGGACAAAGACCACAGACTAGTTCAGAACAGGAAACAGTTTCTGGGGCCAGTGTGAACAAACTTAATCTACATGAAGTTTGGCTCCTTTGCTCAAAACTGTCTTCCAAGGCTATCCCAGAAGACTTCTTTCCCTCCCACATCCCACCATGCATTTTCACCATGTCCCAACCAGCCTATTCTTTCTGTGCCATAGTATGCCAAAAGTCACCCCTCTTGTTTTGGACGTGTATTTGGGATAGTATCTCAGGGGCAGACAGGGACCAAAAAGCAAGACCAAGTGAAGCATGATCCTGTTTGACCAGTCTTCCTGTTTACTAGTATCTAGGTTACACACCTAGCTTTGCTGCCAGGAGACTGTCCTTCCATAAGAACAGAAGCAATCTGCAGCCATATTTCTTACTTTTTATGTCCTTGTCTGCAAGGAAGAGTTGTGAGAGTTGTGAAAAGGTAATAAAGAAGGTAGGTGGTCAAGCTGAGACTTTGCCACTGACCCAAGGAAAAAAATCTGAGTTGCAGGAGAATACTGGCGTGAACACAGCCGTAGAAGCAAGAATGAAAAAGTTACTTGAATGGGTATTTAGTAAATATAAACACTGTGGATTGGCCTTAATGTTTAATAAGCTTTTATTTTTAATAAGCTTTTAAATCTATTTGCCTCAGCTCACCTTCCAACTCAAGTCTTTTTACTGCGCACATTATTTGAAATCGTTTGCAGTTTTATAGAATCAGAGCCTCAAAAACCATCTGAATTACCTTTCATAATCAGTACTGTCCAGCCATTATAATTCTGGTAAGTCAGAGATGGCAAAGGTAATGGCTTCCCCTTGCAGTAATATTTCAAACTAATATTGCATTGACCACGGTCTGGAAAAGAACTGGTCTGGGAAAGGTTTTGTTTAGATGTATGTGCAGACCCCAGTCCATCCACTGTGCGTGAGCCAAAACTCACAGCCTCAACGATGGCCTCGATCCTTCCTCAGGATGAAAGTATCTGTGTAAGAAGAACTACAAAATTGACATAAGTGTTCTGCATCATGACCTCAATTCCACTACCTCCTGTTTCTTGACAATCCCCAGTTTGCTGTGCAAATATTTAGGTAAGCTGGAGATAGAGGAAGGGAAAAGGATATCTTTTATAGCTGCATTTTTAAATACCTAGAGGAAAAAAAAAAAAAAACAACCTGATAATATTTCTCTGAATTTCATCACAAACAAGCCTTATCCCTATATTGTCACTGTGCTGAGGAAATTGTGAACCATATTTATCACGTGTCACAATTAGTACAAACCTGCAAAAAAACCTGTTTAGAATGAAGTAGAATTCTGAGACCAGAGTAAAAAAAAAAAAAAAAAAAAAGGAAAAGAAAAGAAAAAG